>JAPMOB010214090.1:0-30046 GCA_029875015.1 Lepomis gibbosus
GTAGTCTTATGACGCACCGGAGAGATTTGCAGTGTTGTGTTAGAAATTTCATCACGTTGCTGTACTGTAATATTTTTCTAAAGTTGTGCAAACAAAGTGTGTTCACATGCAGCCCTCACGAATACATTAAATGGACATTCCAACAGGCACACACACACCCACACACACTCTCTTCGTTCTCTTGATCATGACTTGTATGTGTGTATCTGGCTGTGTTTGGAGACTATACAGCACTCTGGGGGAAATGGAAGGGGATGGATGAAGCAGCTTGGAGAACAAAGAAAGTCTGGAGGGACTTTATTAACATATAAAGAGTATGAGCGTATGTAGGTGTGGGGTGTGTATTTGTGTGTGCCATTCTGCTTTTGGGTAAATATCTTTGCACGTGTGTGTACGCTTATATTGCCATTTGTTCAGGTACGTGCTCATGATTTGTGTGAACATGTGTATGTGCTGCTCCTCCTGCTTTGGGGTCGAAAAGAAAAAAACAGAAAAATCAAAGACCACAGACATTAATAAGGCTGATGAATTATGAAGCGAACAGACATGCGTGGCCCTTTCGGCAGCTCCGGGGGCTAAGCATCTCTATGTATGTGGGAGCTAGTCTCTATTCTTTCCTCCCATCCCTTTTCTTTATTTCATCTTGCAATCTAGTGAATCTTTCAGAGAGAGCTGATTTATTTTTTGCATGTTCCTCGTGTGTCAGTGCTTGTTTTGAATGATTCCCTGGACTGACATCAGCTGTAACGACATTTTTAGACATATTCAGACATATTCAGATCAGAGGCAAGTGAAACAAGGGGTAAAAGAGAGACGTGGTGCAAGTGGGAAAAAGACAGTACCAGTGAGATGGCAGGATGGAAAGTGTAAGAGAAGAAGATGAGAGGGAGGATGGGATGAGTATGTTGAGGAGATGTTTAGAGAAAGTCTTAGAATTAGCAGTTAGAGTGGGAAAGAAGAGAAAGTGCAGGGAAGATATATGCGTGGGGGTTAGCATTGCCTGTTTCCATCTCTTCCCCCCTTTGATCTCTGTGACTTCTTGCCTGCAAAGAAAGTGGGAGAAAGTGAGAAAGGTAAAGAGAAGGAACGAGAGGCCGAGTCATGAAGGAACAGAGAAAGATGAGAGGGAAGGGAGCAAATGAGAAAGCACAGCCAGAGAGAAATTCATCAAGCAGTGGAGGAGAGGTGAGAAGGAAGTGAGAAAATTAGAGAGAGGGAGCTTGACTTAGAAATATTGAGAGAGAGAGAAGCTGAGTCACGGGGAGAGATGGAAACAGATGAGACAGCAGGGAGTAATGTGTGAGAGGAAGGGGGTAAGGAAACATGGTGACAAAGTTTCATGGCACTAATTACTAAATAAGCAAAGCGATCAAAGTCAGTTAGCATTTGAAATCTAATTAGTTGGCGGTGGCGCAGGTGAGGTTCTGTGCTTGAGAAAATGGAGCTAAAAAACGGCTGTGACCCCTGAGGAGGAGTTGGAGGAGCTTTGATTTGAGGAGCATCATGGCATATTTCAACGTGCCGCACTTTATTACCTATTATATTTAATAGAGAGGTAATGGTTGGTTTGGGAGTGGCCCCAGAAAAAAGAGAGAAATTAATGAGTAACCACTGAAAATCAAGCAGTTGCACTTGTTTTAAAGCCATTAATCCAGGCTTTAAAACAACGCAAGAAAGCATTGGAAATAACCTAATTGGATAATTCAATGATGAAAATATAAAATAATATAGTGGGAGTGGGAGTTATGTGTCCAAGGTGTCTGTTTATTTTCTGCATACTCAATGGTAGGTAACCTACAGTTGTAGCACTCCCTATACATGGAAAGACAGCAAACGCTGACTTTGAATCATCAGTATAATTGTTGAGCAAGAGTTGTTATTTTCTCTCTAATATGTGGTTCTCTATGAAAAAGTCACAGATATAAACCTGCGTACATAAAAACTTACTGCTGTTGTCAAAAAGTTATCCTTTCCATTCCCGGCGCCCATGTTCTGTAAGTAGCAAATGTACTTACACCCATCTGTGCGCCCAAATGAGTGCTGATCTCAAAATGAGGTGTGGTCTGGTTGTTGCCGCATTGCTATCTTGGGGCAGCAGAAAGCGATTGACCAACAAAAACCTTGTCTAAAGTCAGTGGAACAGTATTTTCCCTGCAATATAAAGAGCGCGTTCTGCAGATTGTATTGTGCGCCTGCATAGACGGGTTCACTCTTGCTGTGTTGCCTGCTTGTGTGCTTCACAGGCAGGAACACTGGAAGTCAGTCACAGCTGGCGGTGCTGAGAGAAGGTCCATCTATATAATGACATCATACAAATTGGTGCATGATATTAGATATTTTTGGTATGTATTTGAGGACAACTAAAACCTTATAGTTGTTGATAGAACATTTTGACACTACAGCAGGTCGCAAACTTGATCACCAAAGCAGCCACAGCAACTACACAGTCAACAATAGGAACTAATGCTTGAGAACTGCAAGGAGATGAAGACAGAGAGACAGCGCATGGACAAGAGAGAAGTGTGACCCACAACCAGCTGATCATAGTTTATAATAATGCAGCGCAGTAAGGATACAGACGTTTCATAAAGGATGGCCATAAATAATCTATCGGTATCCATCTGTCTGTCACTGTTAACAGACACTCCAGTCTGCAGTGTAGTTCGTCCTCTTCACAGATAAACCACAGAACTGTAGAGTATTAGGCTTTATGATCAAAGAAAGTTTCTATCTCACATCCACACTTCTGTCCATGTTTACACGCTCCCTCTCTCTCACCCATCCACAATAGCTCTCTCTCTCTGCTGCTAGTCTGCATCACACTTATTCATCAATTGATGGTTCTTAGAATGCACCGTTCATTCGCTGTTTAAATAGCAACGCAGGCGCGCCTGGCTTTTAAAGGGAATAGGATATGATTGGTTTAATTTACGTGATTGGTTTAATTTATGTTACGCCCAAAATACACCTATGATTAATTAAGAGACTAAATAAACTTTACACTCAGGTTGTTCGCCACTTAACTTGCAAAAGTGCCATTGGACAATCTTTAAATGCACCTGTGCCAGGCACTGCAGATCATTTCAAAAGGGCCCTCAATGTCTTTGCACTAATGACAAGCTAAAGCAAGTATGTTTTGTAAACCAGATAAAAGACTCTGTTTCAATCAGTTCACTTTCAGATTTTAGGACAGTGTCAGGTGTGCAAAGGAATTTTAGGGCTACTTTGATACATGTTTTCGAGGTCATGTGAAGGTCAATTCTTGAGCTAAAGTAAGCTAACGGTGACAGCCTGCGACTCTCCAAAACAATAGGTCAGACTCTGTCACTCTTCTCTGCCTGCTTTCTTGATAAGGATGCACTCAGTGATCCATTTCCTAGGTAACCAAAGGTCGAGATTATCTTTATTTTGTTTCGTTACAGAGAGACTGACAGGCTCTATGTAGAATGTGTTGCATGTGGCTTGAATGACGCACACAACGTGACTTAGGTTAACTTAGGTTTACTTAGGCAAGCATGTGTCTTGTTTTGAACAAATATCCAATATTGGGTGAACAATAAAAAAGTATAATCCACATTTATAATATTCTTAGATTTTTATACTTTCTTATATTCTTTACTTAGCAACCCCCCCCCCAAAAAAAAACCCATGACTTGTCACAAACTGAGTTGAAATAATTAAAAATGATGGGGATAATATAAAGCTGTAGTACTGTCAAATTATACAGGAGACTTGAAATTCAGTGTCAAGGAAAATTGAGGATGTAATTAAAGACTTTTTACTTTGGGAATTTATAATAGTAAAAAAAAATACTCCTACGTCGTAACTCTTTTATACATGTGTGAGGCGGGAGGCCTTCATGAAGTGAACTTTTGCTGCAGCTTCATTAGCAGTTTGGGAGAAAGACGCTTTAATCATGAAAGTGATTCACCCTGGCCCTCCATCTTCCTTCTTTCATATCCAGACACAAAGCTTTCCGTCTCGTTCTGCAAATTTTAATATCTAAATATTAGTAATTCAGCAAGAAAGTAAAAGTGACAGGAATTAGACAACTGTGCATGTGCTGTGTGATTTCGCTCCGCAAATGAATGTGCCCTGTGTGTTTGTCTGTTTGAGACTGTGTCTGAATCTGTGCAAACTCTATGGCTTAAACTCCGGGCTCAGGTGTGTGTGTGTGTGACAATTTGCCCTCAGTTTGTTGCCACATCCGACAAACAATTGATCGGCTAATTGAACTTGGGAGCTCTTTCATGTTTCGACATGTGTTCCTGGATAGATGATGGTGATAGGACGTTTGAAGAAGAAAGCCGCCGTCGTAATCAGGACGCCCTGTCAGCCTCAAATGGATTAGCGCTTGATTTGCGTGCCGGCACTTCACAGTTCAATTGCAAAGGGGTGGAGGGATGAAGGGGGTGGGTTGGAAAACAGAGAAAGGGAAATGCATTTCAGAGAAGGTGGCGCTTTGTGGATTCAAAAACAGGATGCATCCTTTGCTCATTAGCAAGAGGGAAAGCTGTTTGAAGTTGGGATGTTTGGCAGCGTTGGCAGCAAATGCGACAAGAAGGCTCCTTAATGAAATTTAAGTGCTAGTTCTTCTAGGAATGATAGGAACATACCAAAAACCCAGAATGACAAAATCTTGTTGTTAAGTGTTTACTTTGGAGAAAAATATGCATTTCATTTATTTATTATTATCGTCTCTCTTGAGATGAGTCTGCAGTTGGGTTCACGGCACTATACTGTGCTTTAGCTTTATGTAGGTATTACTGGAGCTGTAAATTATACACAGTGTGAAATCTCAACATTGCAGGACTGTGCCATCTGTTTATCCTGACGTATTTGGTATGCAGCGTTGTCTTACACATGCTACATTAAGGCAGAGGTGTGATTGTTTGTTCTTGTGTTTGTTTTTTTAAATTGCACTTTGTGGGTCTGTACGTTTTCACCAAAAAGACGAAGTGTCTTACTGCCTCAGTGTTTTAATTTATGGTGAACATTATTTTCAAGTAATGTACTTAGAAATTAGAAAATATAATAATTATTACAAACACTTTAACTAAAAAAGGAACGTTTCAGCTGAAAGCCTTTATTTGTTTAGAAGGGTTAGGTGCACATATTTACATGCATGGGGTCAAATCTGCAAACTAAGTGGCACTTTGCTTGGTAAAAGAGGCAAAAATACAGTTTTAGTTTACATATTTGTAATACATTATATATAAGATGAACAGTCTATTGATGTGATGATGGTGAGAGCCATCACTTCTTGTTGGATATGTGCTAATACAACAAGTTGTTGATTATCAACAAGCTCACAGTGGACACGGTCTTTTTTAATTAGACCCTTCTTAATAACTGATGAGACTGGAAGCAAATAAAGGAGACTAAATAAAATAAATGAAAAAGTGACACGGTTATTAGATACGAACTGTAGACTTGACCGATGAGGGTGGAGCAGGCCCAGTGTGTTAATTAGTTTTAATATGAGGCATAATATCAAGCAAATTATCCAGTGTCAAAAAGGAGAGCTGGCTTCCGCATCCAGACCGTTTTGTCAATTAGAGAGCTGCAGCCACCTGATGTGGGAATGTGAACGGGGTCAGATACTTAGTGACCTGTTAAGATGCAGTGACAGTTGGTGATGGTGCTTGTCAAAGCGAGCATATGCTGATTAGAAACTACAGAAAATACAGTGCTTTCTACATGGTTTAATTAGTTACTTTGGGAACTCACACAAATCTTTTGTTCTGACTGTGTCAGATGAGAGACTGAGGGAATCACCCAACAACTAGCAGTCACACATGTAGAAGATGAAACGCACGATCACCTTTACCACGTTTACGTTAGTAGCTGAGAGATTCTATCATTAGTATAATGGATACTTTCAAGTATGTAATACTATCATTTGTGGGCATGTTTCAATCGCAGTACATTACAGATGATGCTACACTGTCTGGTGAAACAGAGGATGTTTAACTTGGGCACGTTTCATCACATTTGCAACATGCAATCAGGTGGCTGGGTGGACATCAAACCAAACGCTATTCTTGTGGAGCATGGACGAGCATGCAAGAGCACCACTAGCAAAAGTACCTGCAATTTGGGAGCAACAATCATCATGAAGGCATTCTCTTCATGCCTCATAGAAATATTTAAAGACGTCATATGTTGCTTATTTTCAGTTTCATAATTCTATTTAGGAGTTGTACCAGAATAGGTTTCATTTAAAAAAAAACAAACATACTGCAGCACCTCTTTTCAGTTTGTGTTTTGACTGCTCAATTTTAGCTACAGAGTATTGCATCTCACTTCTGTTTGATCTTTCTCAGGAGTTGCACATGCTCAGTACCTAGTGAAGGATTACTAGGGCTTTTGTGTGACCTTTTTTGTGACCTTTTGAACCAGGGCTTTCGGTTCAGCTGTGAATGTTTCTGAACCAGCTTCGCAAACTAGACTTTCAGCTCACACTCCTGAAATTTCTTGAAATATTTCTAGCCTGCTAGACCGAGATACCACGTCTGAATGAAAGCTGGCAAATCCGTATTGTCATAAATACGCCTACTTTTTTTTCTTATATTTTTATATATATTTTATATTTATACTTTTTCACTTTGCAAACGTGTTTGCAAAAACCTACATGCACAAATAGGAACACACAATAATAAAAACACAATAAAGCAAAGGGAAAAAGCCAAAAAGCATAATATGATGTCTTTAAATATGTGAAAACTGTTAAAGGTGAAAAGTCTTAGATCGTTTACACAATCTGTGGTCTTTGTCTGAGGCCCAATGGTTGCCTAGTGAGTGTGTGACCTTTTCAACCAAAATAAATAAAATTCAGCTAATATACTGTAACCTAAAGATGTGTTGGCCCTTCATCATGTTAATTTAAAAGAAAACAAAAAAAGATAACAAGAACAGCATCATGTATTATATATTATATTAATTAATATCCAGTACCATCATGTTCCCAAAAAGACAAAAGCGGTTCTAAGATGTTGTCTTGTTTTCTTTTCATCCGTTGGAGAGAGAACAGAAAGAAGGAGAAAACAAGGTCCTGATTTGCTCTTCCCCCGTGAGAGCACTGACGTGGTCTTCCCCTGGTGCCACCAGGGACGTCTTCCGCTCTCCTCGCTCACTTCAGGGAGAGTCGTCTGTCCCCAAAGACTCCACCGCATCCCTGCTCCCCAGAATAACTAGGGCATCTGGGAGAAAACTTCACAGCATAATTAAAGGAGTGTTTGTGGCGTACACCCTCGTCTCACTTTGTGTGTGCAAGTGTATGTACGTGTTTGTACATCACAGCACAGAGATACTTTTGGGAGGAGTGATTAGTCACAGCGTGCAACCCAAATGTGGGTGACAGCCTTCTCACTACCTGTTTTAACTTCTATCCTCAAACCTTGATGAATAGTTCTTTAAATGATGCAAAGGTGTTTTTTAAAATCCAAAAATTGATATATATTGATATACTAACTGGTACAAAATGCCCCCCAAAAACTAAAACGACTGAAATCTGTTTAAAATGATAGAAGCCATTTGTTTAAAATCAGGACTACACCGGCAGTAGCATATTATCTTGTTATCATACTCCTTACAGTCGCTCCCTTACTTTTGGCCTCATTACCTTTTGTACACTCCTCTCCATTTGTTTTATCCTCACCCTGCAGCGCTCTCCGTCTTCCTGTGCGTTATTCTCTCTCCCACATAACTGTAATGACCCCCCACCCCTCTCACCCCCCGCTCTTTTCTTTTGCTGATGGAGGCGAGGGTGTGTAAGAATGAAAAAAATGAACGCTAAAAGACAGAAGAAATAAGAAAACAGAGTGAGACACTGGAAGAGGGAGCAGCTGCAGAGAATAAGTCATTTTCCTAGCCAGTCAGTTGTTTAGTTCGTCAGTCAGTCTGAACAGACTGTACCCTCACAGTGGCTTCCTCTTAACTCTCCATTTCATGGATGTAGAGGCAGAGGTGGCACTCACTTTGCAAAACATGAAAGAACACTTTACATGGCAGAGTCCCCTTGGATTCCTTCTCCTCTTCGCGCTTGCAGTCAAAATATTGACACAGGCGGGGGAAAGCAAGCTGTCTGTATCAGACACTTTGTCCTTTTGAATTATTGATACTCCTAGAAGGGGGTTTGTGCTGGACACGGGGCTATCCTCAGGTGTTTTTTTTGTATTTTTTATTTTTTTATTTTTACACATCTTCACTGGTAGTACCTGTGGAACCAATAGTGGCTGCCTACCAGCTGGCAGCTCATTCCTGTTAGAACTGTAGTGTAGTGCTCAGGGCTAAAAAAGAGTGGCTCTTAGTGAAACACCTGGCCTCAGGGCTTGCAGCAACTTTCAGAGTGTTTAGCTAATGGCAAATTGTAGAGGTTGTAGGTTCAAGTATGCAGGACTGCTGTGTTGCCAAAGTGCCCTTAGGTGCAGGGACCGGCATATTCGAAACTGTGTCGAGAAAAATATAGAGAGAGAGCGAGACTGAGAGAGAGAGAGAGAGAGTGAGATAGAGTATGGAAGGTGATTACAGAAAATGACCTTAGACTTTCCATGAAATGCTGCGTAATGCTGTGAGCACACACAGATCAGTGTACTCAAAGCAGGCAGAGCACATAGATAATAGCTGCAGCTGCTGACAGTAAATCATAGTTTTCCTGCACAAAAATGACAACGTAGCATAAGATGCTAGTATTTTCTGAGGATGAAATAAGGGTTTGTCTCCATTTGAAGTAGCTTTGGAGTAGTGTTTAAGCTTCTACATGTCACACCCCAAAACGGGTTCAACTGCTTTGGAATGCTTTTAAACCTTAATTTACTGCGCCACTCAAGTGTATAATGTTCCTTTACCTGATAATTTTACAACATATCATCCTCATTAAGAATTGTCACCACCGCTTCAAGCATACTACTTGTGCTGCTGTTTAATGATCACCTGACACACATTTAATGTTGTACCTCCCCCCTCAAGTGCAATGCTTATAAGCAGGTCTGTCCACTCTCACAGCTTCATAATGTCACATGTGGCTGGCCACAAAAGAATACAGCAAAGGCAGTTGTCTAGTAAGTGAGTGTTTTCCGAGGAAGCATTTCCCCTTTTCCAAATCAGTCCCTCCCCACTTAGCACTTCACTCTGCACGAAGTCCTGCTCACAGCGGTGGAGGACAATCTGTAGTCAGTGGGAGTTTATAAATAAACAGCTCCGCCCATTTAAGCAGGAGGCAGCCTCCACCATGCATGCAGGCAGACACCTTACTCACTTAACAGTTTGCAGTATATTATTTGGTCTTAACATGTAAATGCAAAGATCACCAAAACAATGAACACATGCTCTAAAACACACAGATTATTTTATTGACAACAGTTCTGCTGCACAACCACAACCGACTTTGTAAAGTGTACCAAATGCTTTTGTGACTTTCCAGAAATTATACTTAGTGACGAGCAAGACAATTGTATGATGCTTCCTCTATTCTCTGGCACATGAGCTTCCATTTATGGTAGTGACCGTACAGTATAATCGGTCAGCAGATGTGCTGTCAAAGGGGTTAACTGTCATCGTCCGCCCCACCTAACATGTTTCAAATTGTTCTTAATATGTCAAACTACAAGAAGTTCACAAGAATCCACACTCTTAGACGAGTGAGTGGAGAGGATAGGGTGTGAGTTTAGTGGACTTAATGGGGTTGAGCTGCCATTGCAGAGGGGTTCCTAAGAATCAGCTTTGGTACAAAATGCTTTTCAGTATGAGGCAATCAAAACTTCAAAACTAGTTATCAGTTTCATTGATGTGGCCAACATGGCTATAGGATTGCGCAATGAACAATGTGGGCAATCACACACAACTAGCACCCACTTCTAATCTCCCTTCAACACCAGAAAAGGAGACAATAGTACAAATAAGTAGACATGCTTCATATCTGAAAGTAACAAACTAATATAATTTCCTCTATTATTCACCTGAATGACTTAATTCAAACCTGCCTAAAAGATCTCCAGAGAGCACGCAAACTCCACAGCTACTCTGCTTTAGAGGAATCACGCATCTGAAAACGGTATTCCAAACACGACGGTCATGTTGAGTGTGGCCAAATCTTTTTATCAAGCAATCCTAACAAAACAGCTAACATATGCTGCTTTCATAAATTACTATCATTAAAAGAAATTCAAGCACACTGTCAAAGTTTATCATGCAAAATATGCTCTGGGATGTGATGCTGCTTGCTATCTAGTTAATCAGGTGTATCAGTCCCTGCAATTTTTCACAGTCTTATGATCATAGAGTTCAACACAAAATAAACAAACTAATGCCACATAAATTTGCAACTTTAATTGTACCACATACATATTGCATTACATTTCACAACAGTGGAAACTGTCTAAGTGAAAGAGAAATACTACTACTAATAATAATATTACATTTTATTTCTTTACATTTAAGAAAAACCTCAAAGTGCTACAGTTAAGATCATAAAAGGAAGGTAAAAACATCAGTGTAAAATATAGATATATAGTGCAACAACATTATTGTGCAAGGTTAAAACTCATAAGTTCTGCTAAAAAGAAATGTTTTTAGTCCTTTTTTAAAAGTCTCAATTGCCTGTGGTGCCCTCAGATGGTCAGGAAGGGCGTTCCACGTCCGGGGAGCGGCAGAGCAGAAATACTGTATGAAAATGGAGCTAGTCCATGCTATTTTACTCATAAAGGTAATGGGGCAGCTGAGGAATTGTGATATTTAAACCACTAGTCCTGATGAATCGTGTTTTGTAAGAATATAGGTAATTCCTTAAGCGAAAAGCAAACTGGTGTCACATGTCTTTAACCTCACCTTGTACAGAAAGATGTGCAGCACTGTACATTTGGCTTTAAACTGGCCGAGAGAGTGAGTTTGACCGTTTGGACCTCAGCTGTATCTCCGAGTGCTGCCTGGGGGTATCAGACAGTGTATGATAGGAGCCAGGTGGGGCGCTGACATTTAGCTAACAAAGAGATCGGTAACGTAACCCCTGTGGGGTTGTAGGTGAGTCGATCACTAAGCCATGTTGCCTTGTATCAGAAGAGCTGCTGACATTTTTTATTTTTTATCATTATCACACCCACAGTCACTCTTGCTCTCTCACTGCAAAAAGTCAACTCCATATCCATTTACCTCTGAATGCATTTACAATGAGTCACAAGATCGAGCAAGTGCTGAGAAGCGAGGATGGAGGTTGAAAGCCATTTCACATTATCTTCTCAACACTTTCTTTTGCTTTTAGTGGATTGTTCGCCTGCCATTACTGTACTTTATCACCCACATGCTATGGGGCTAATAGTATTTGTTTTCTTTAAATGTAGAATGAATAGATCCATCAACAAGTAGAATATTATTTATTGTTGTTTGTTTTGTATGTGTAAAGATAGATAAAATAAGTGTTTATGCGTTGTGACTAAAGGCTTGGAGGGTTAATAAATAATTTGATAATGCCTTATAGATCAGTTTTGTGACATTAACAAACACGTCTTTGGAACTGGCAGACTTTGAAAGTCAACCCTTTCTCACTTTCTGATAACCGCCCAGCCCAGTTATAAATGTTAATACATCATTAAGAAATGGCAATTAAGTCTCCCCTCCTAATGTATAACTGCAGACTCTATGCAAGTGTTACCAAATAATTTATACAAAACTCTGGGTGAAAACTGTGCTTCAATAATACTGCACCATTAGCAGTACAGCACTCTTGCTTAACAGTTTCCATGGTGTCCTGCAGTAAGCATTGTCGTCTTGTGGAAAACAGCTTTGGGATCATTGAGAACAAATCTGTGTGAAAATCAACTTCTTTTAACCTCTTGGAAACAGACACTTATTTCCAGGAAAAATGCCTAAAATAACATCCCCAAAATGAATCAGTAATATCTCCTCAACCATTAGGCCTAGACGCATAATTCTGGTCTCGCCTCGCCTGGTATAAAAATATTTTAATAGTAATATCACCATCGTGACCATCATCCAACTCGTTATAATGCAATAGAATTACCTTCTAATACACCTGCAATACAACTGTGACTGTAAATTAGATGAAAAGAAATGTAACTGCTCTGTATTTGTATAGCACCTTTCAAGTCTTTTTGACCACTCAAAGCACTTATCCACTACATCGCATTTACCATTCACACACATTCATACACTGAGTCGAAGTGCTCAAACAGAAACTAACACTCACAGATTCATACACTGGTGGAACCCAAGGACACTTCGATATGCAGCCTGGAGGAGCCGGGGACTGAACCGCTGACCTTTTTAATTAACAGGCACCCTGTTCTACCGCCTGAATGTCCATGTTTTGGCCATATGTACTGTTTATATGTTAATGTTTATTGGGATATTTCTTCAAAACACTTTTCCTATCCATACATTCCGGGTGATGTTTTCACACACAGAAAACAGCAAAAGCGAGTCAGCGGTTGTAATTGTACATGTATATTAGTGCATTTGTTGTTATTATTACCTGGCTAATAACTCTGTGAGTTATTTGAGTGATCTGAGTTACACATCTGATCAGAGCTGGAGCTGAGCTTTATTTAGAGTGGTTATACTGCGGTGTACGATGAGATGAGAGATGTCTGGATGGCAATAACTGCAGCCATGTACAGTGATTACAGAGCAATTTATGTTGCGATATAAGTTCATGTAGATGCTTAGTGTTTGATTTGTGTTTGGTGTGTTATGATCATCCTGCCCGATATCATGGTGATTAAAACCTGCTTTCACATGGCTTTATAATGGGAAAGTTTTTTTTGCTTTTTTTTTGCCGGTGGGGTAGGGTTTTACAATCATGATGTCTGCTCAACGTTGTGATGTCTGTTAGCCATCGTAGATGGACAATGTATATGTATGTATGGACAATAGTCTGTCAGCCCAACCCTAATCTCAGACCTTTTCACTGTGAGGGAACAGTGCATATTCAGTGACAGTCAAGTCTCAGTCTCTCGTGGTTATTACGAATGTTGTATAATCTGCTGCGTTCAATCCAGGTTGCTTATAGAACTACGTAGCTATAAGGAATTCTGTAACATTCATTTACAGAGCACAACCCACGTAATGTGCAATGCAATTATTGACGGCTTATTAAATACTGTAAGTCAACACACTCCCCTGACTCTTAAACCCAGTAAATAAAACTGTGACATTGAAAAATCAACAATAAACCTGTCTGTTTTTAACTTGCACAACCATGTAGCCTAAAGTACAATGTGTCTACATTTAATGACAACTTATAAACTACTGTAAGTCAACAAAACCTGTTGATTTTCAAACCCAGTCTAAAGTTAACTAAATAAAAGTATATTTACATAAGTTACATGGTCAACAATGAAGCTGTGACCTGTTTTTAACTTACAGAGCACAACCATGTAATGCGCAATGCAATCAATGACAGCTTAAACTATTGTAAGTCAACACACTCTGCAGACTCTCAAACCAGTGTAATGTTATAACTTAAAAAAACTGTAAGGTTAGGCTACATGATCAAAAGTAAACATGTAACCTCTTTTCAGCTAACGGCAATGATTAAAGTAATGGCAGCCAGCGGGACATAATAATTACATTATTTTACGTTATAATTACGTTATAATTACAGCGGGAAATAATTACGTTAATCGACCACCAAAAGTTTGGCAAGTAAACAAATGCTTATTCATCTTTTCATATTAATTTCATATTCATCACGACAGTCGGAGGTAACCTCTCGTAGGTTGTAGCTGAAGCAAGCTAACGTTAGATGGCCAGTGCTGAGCTAAACGTGTTAACTCACCACAGGTTACTAACCTATTTGTGTTCAGCGCTTGTATGAAGTTTTAAAGCCAAAGTTTATGATGAATGGCACAGCAGCTGCCGGTGTTTGTTGTCCTATCTCACGTGCGGCCGCGCACAGCAGATGCTACGAGTCCGACTCTCTAACTCGAGTCCCCATCTCTGATAGACTGTCACTGAGTCCCTCAAGCCCTCACTCTTAACACTCAAAGTAGAAAGTAGTATTAAATGTTAAGTTTACTAATTAAGGTGTTGTGAAGAACGATTGTTGCCGATTCACTAGTCAGTGAGCTGAACTGAATGTAAAGCCAGTTTTCAGTTCACGTCAAGCACTGAACAATTGATTGAATCTTCTGACCTAACTTTTAATGAACTGATTCTAATGAGTCAGTAAAACATGGCACAGTGATTTAAAATAAAACTTAAGCATCAGAAACTCAATGCACTTACAAAGACATGCACATGACTGCAATCCACTCAAAACATACCTGCAACCCACTTTTCTGATATGACCCACCAGATAAGGACAGGGAATATAACATAAAAAAACTCATTATGTTAAACAGTAGTAACAAAATCAGTAACTACTTAATATAAATGTGAAATCGTTGCAGAAAAAAAAGATGTATTAAAATGTTAAAAGTACACCTCTATACACATGCTATATTGCAATACCAAGGAGTAAGTGCATCATTCCTCATTGTCCTATTACTTCCCCATTTCCTCCTAGGCATGTGCTGACACACACAGACTTTGTTCCACAGAGCAGCGGCTGAATAATTTCCGTTGACTTCCTGGTGCATTGGCCACCGGAGGCAAATTCATAAAAGCAAAGATCTAAGACATTAATTCACATGATTTCATTAAAGATGTGTGATTGCATTAAGCCCATTCGTTACACGGCAGCAGTGTATACTGTATGTGTGCCGCCCCTGTTGTGTAATTTGATTCAGGGGATTTCCAAGCTTATTTCGTCACTTAATTAACTACCGAGAATTATCGCTGGTATGTCTTTTCTTTTCTGTTTCAGTCTTGTTTGTCTTCTGGCCACAGAGGTGTGGAGTCATTTGGAGGTCTTTGGCAAGATTAACGCCTGTCTACTACTTCCATTTAAACAATGATTAGAAGATGACAAAATCCTCCTAATGAAGATGTGTTTCTCAAATACCCCTATTTTGTCTTAATGGTGTCATGTAATATTCCCATGTGAAAATGCCCATTATGACAGCAATTAAAGTCATTCCAGAAGTCTTTTTTTTCAAAGCCCACACAATAGAAAATTTGAATATTGTACCCAATGATATTTCTCATAATAATATCAACCTTCACAATTGCCCCTGCCTTGTACTAATTACAGACAATTAGTCGCAGAGACAGGTAGAGATATCAGACTCTTTCATCAAGTATTAGTTTCAGCTGATTATGAAGAAGCAGCACATTGCATCTCCGCATCAACTCTCCCCATAGGCGTAATTGAGTCTTGGATGATTCCTGCGTTGTTTATTTAGCCCTGATTACACCTGGGATAAAGGCCTCAATTAAAACCAGAGCCGTAATGATCTCGTCTCAAATGCCAGCCGTGTACCACCGATGGCCTCTCACAGAAAGGTCACTAGCGCTCACAGCAGCACATTGTGCAGGATCATTCTTTTTAAGATTTAATGCTCCGGCATCTGAGAGATAGTGGCCTTGTTGAACGCTAAACATCATAAATACTTAATCACAAACTTTCTTCTCAGAGCCATCAGGGAGGAAGACAACAAAGTTAGTCATTTAAAGGTACTAAAATCAGATATTTATTCTATCTGTGTTTATATCACACAGCGCCTCAGGGCTACAACCATACCAAAGCCTGATTAACATGCTGAAAACAACAGCTGAGGAGGTGTTTGTGTGTGTGTGTCTGTGTGTGTGTGTGTGTGTGGTGGAGAGGAAGAGTGCACTTGAACGTTTCTCATTTCTTCCCTTGTTTACCTGTAGGGCATTGCACTAGAGCAGAAACATGAATTGCTTTCTATTGACAAATCACCCAAAGCTGATTGCTGCATTAGCGCTGCTTTTAAAATGACTCCTCACTTTGATTGCTTCATCATTGCCTTCTCAAAAAGCTCAGTGTGATAAATTATGAATTTTATATTTATCCGTACATTATTCTGAGGTGTCAAGGACAAGGAATGGACAATTTGTTTATGTCCTTTCAGACTTTTTTTCTTGAGTGTGTCTGAAATAATAGGGTTAGAGAGAGCTGTGTCTGTAGCACCGGTGGCTACAGACACACAGGAACCTGATTAGGCCACACAGGAAGTGTGCTTTTCATCTTCTATTTCTCCAGGTTGCATCAGTGCGGCTTGTCATTGACACATCCTTCCTCACTGAAAACACATGGGGTCTAAACCAACCTGTCAAATTATTTCCTTTGTTTCATGATAACATCATTGGTGACTTGCCATCATACATATACCTACAACTGTCAAATTAACTAATTTTGATACAGTGAGCAGCTGTAAAGAGGGTTCCTTTTCTTCCCTTGTGTCACAGATAGCCTTAACAAAACTGTGTTCCACTCTAATTGTCATTGGGAGTGTATGAAACTTTCCTGCCGCATGATTCACCCCATCTCCTTGCATCATGAGAGTCCCTGCAGGCTGACTTCTCCTATCACCACCTTGCTTATATGTCAACCTTAATAATGGAAAATTAACATAGAGGTATTTTTTTCATTCTGTTACATGCCCTTTTCACTGTATAATGAAATATGATATTCTTACACTGTGAGATGTTTACCTGCGGTCTTGTGTACGTGGTAGGCAAATTACATTGGGAAAACAGCAGTGTGCTACTTTTACTTAACAGCCCTTAAAAGCCTATTTCATCAATCATATTTTTACTTGAGCACATGGGTTACACATGAACACAAGATTTTAAGCCATATTTAGAACAGGTTTGGGGTGCTTTTTTTCACATGAGAGATTTCTGGATTTGGGGTTTTGTCTCTGCTCTTCTTGTCTTGGCTTTGAACTGAATGGTGATGTCTCATATTTCTGGGCACCAATCAGGATTCTGAACATTTGAATCAAAATGTGATGCCATTTGTGGGTTTTTGTTTGCTGATTCTGCCAGACCACTGTCAATCAAACTTGTTCAAACCACACACACACACACACACGCACAGACACAGTCCTGATGCAGCAGGTTGTCTTAGATTAAAGTGTTTGACTGCTATACTCCGAGGACATTTAGTAATGGAAAATTAAAGGGATAGGTCCAGTTTTTCAATATTACATTTTTATAAAGTTGGAAGATTAACAACAAGAGACAGATAAAAAAAAAAAGAATGGTCAAAATTGAAACAGCGGAGCTTGAGATAACCAGAGTTTAAGTTTCTATACAGGCTAAGCTAAAAAAAACATCTAATGCTACATTTCCTACAATGCAATTCAATAGTGTATTTCATTAGACCACTCCTTTTTGTCAAAAACTACTGTAGGGCAGCTCCTCATTAAAGATTTTCCTAGTTGACTAGTTGTTAGCTCATTAGTCCACCAGTTGTTGCATGTTTATGATATTAATTAAATTGTTTACATACATAGTTTTGGGGTGTCTCAGAAAATAGTTAGAGTTCCAACTGAGAAATAATGTTATTAGTAAGATTGTTAACACTGTGGTACATTAAGGAGAAACACAAAACCGCAATAATGAGCCTTTAAAATATACATTTTACAAGAGGCATGAAGTGAGCCACTTGTTAACAACAGGTGGTAATGATTCTGAATGTGCTGGAACAACCAGCGCAGGAGTGAAGATTTTTCCTATTTTATTTTAACACAGTATAAAAAGTCTCGTTGTTCATCAACACAATGAATGTGTAAAGTTAGTTCCAAGTTATCTGTCCACAACCTCATCCATTTCATGCCTCTCCTGTCCCCACCTGAATGCGCTGTCATCCACCAGAGTCAGAGTCCTGGTTAGAGTTGCTGTAAATCACCTTGGTGCTGTATTCCCTGTCCTCAAACTGGCCTCTGTCTGTCTTGGAGGCTGTGTTCAGTTCCGGTTCCACCCCCTGAGCCTGGAAACCTCCTCCTCCCGGCGATCCAAAGCTTCCGTGCAACACTCCCCCTGAATACTTTTCTCAGATCCATGGTCTTTAGGTTTGTGTTACTGGTTTTGTTTTTAGTTTGCAACCTCTACTTCTTGTTTATTACAGTCATGCATTTTGTAACTTCTAACGTAACTACGCTTTGCAGCCAAGTTTATTCACTCCAAACCAGCTGATGGAAACACGCTTAATTCGTATTTTCTTTTTTTTTGCGCCAATTCAAAAGTTTGCTTAAACTTTGAAAACTTGACAGTTAGATGGAAACGTGGCTTATGACTCTTTTCATCGACTAACAATTTAGTCAACTAATAGGGGGCAGCCCTATTAAAAAACAAACTCAAGCTGTCTGATGACATGAAAAAACAAACGTATGTGTATAATCAGTGGAGTACCCCTTTATTATTACAAAGAAATACTAAGGACTAAGGAAGGAAAATTGCCAATCTTTTGAAGTTGCCAATCAAACACACACACATAGGAAATACCTTCAAATTTCAGCGTTTAATTCGCTCCGCCACTATCTGGCACACATTCTTCTGTCCTACGTGGCAAACCCCACCCATCTGTTACTCCAAGCAAGATACGACAAATGCTAAGAATATTTTGCAAACACCATTTAACCCAGCTCTGATTCCCACTTTCTCAGCAGTCAAACACAGATGATTTGGTTTACGTGTTGGGGAAGGAACAGCGAGGCATATTCCGTCCAGATTGAAATATTTGTCATCATGCTCTCACTCATGAGGCTATCTCTCTCTCTCTCTTGCTCTCTCCTTCTCTCTCTCTCTGACAAATGTGAGCCATACTTAGACTTTACAAGCAACATTATGACTCACCAAGTTAAGATTTATTCCTTCAATTATCCTGCATCCTTAGTATCTTCATATTAGGACTTTCAAACTTGAACCAGGGAACACTTGCCTTATTTTGTTTTTTCAGCCCTCATGTAATTTTCTATCTTAAAGCAAAAGCCTTGAGATAAAAACAGTGTTTTTGTTTTCTCTAGATGCCTTTTCCCATCTCTCTCTCTGCATCCCTTGTTGTCAGAGCATGCTTGGGAAATGCGACTGACAGGTTTGTGTTTCTGCTAATGTATTTGCCCTTTGCATATATAAATCTGATTCTCTACGGTGTGCAGACTGAGGCTTTTAAATGTGACAGGTATCAGTGTTGAGATCAGCTCATCTGAGGGTGCGGCACTGCTCGCGTCTTTCTGCTAATTCTGTTAAAGCTACTGGGACTCCTAATAAGGAACAACAGTGCCTTGATGTTTGGCCCTCTGGCTTGTGAGGTTTATTTGTGGGCGGTGTAGGAAGATACACTCGCATATCTATACACACATATACACATATTTAGCAAATGCACATTTCCATTTGCTTTTACACTCCAACAAACACACACACACACACACACACAGTCACAAACAGCTACAGGCATAAAAGAGGTGCAGAGATGCTGGAGCATTCATAACAGGCTCACAACAGAAATAGGCCCTATAATTTACCTGTGCTAAATGCAGCTTTTTAGTAAGTGCCAAAGCGACCAGCATCCTCCTACTCCTACTCTGCTCTCACTCCTCCTCCTCCTCCTCACCCCTCCTGCCCCAGATTGTAATTGTCTCCTGAAAGAGCACACAGTAAATAAAGCTAATGCAATATTTTCTCCGGAGTTCGTCTTGTGATGTAGTGCCGTGTTTGGCTTGCCGGAGAACTAAGTCTTGAAATTGAACTTGGGGGCTGGTTAGATGAATAATGGCTTTTCTGAAATAGTTTTCAAGGTTAGCATTCACCGAAGAGGACACACTTTCACATCGGAAGTCCATTTCCCTGTGGTGGAAAATATACACAACTCCTCGAAATGGGTGATTTTTTTCCCTTTGCTTTAGTGCTGCTTTTTGGTTATGAAAACAGACACACACACACACACACACACACACACACACATTGACAGTCTCTTCATCTGATTTTGGCTCTCATTTTCTCTGGCTCTCAGGGTCTCTGTCTGTGTTTCTCCGTGTCAGAGCCTCTCTCACCTCCACAACCTCCTTTCTCTCACCCTAACTGCCGCTGCACAGCCACCGTGACATCTCCTTCAGCATTTCTTCCACTTTTTCTTTGTACCAGCCATCCTCTCCCCTACCTGCCATCATCTTTCTCTCATCCCTAAGTGCTGCTTTCCCCTCTCCACCCTCCTAGTCAGCTTCCCACTGCTGTCTCCAATGCGTAGTGATGGTCACCATGGCAACTGTCTGGCGAATGGAGGGTGGCTCACAGGACTGCATTTGGGGAAGGGGGGCTGAGGTTGTGGAGGTAAAGGGACCACTGTAGTATGTTGAAAGGGTTTGGCAACTGTACAGTGAGGCAGCACATTATCAAACACCACTGAAACCTCTCTCACACACGCACACACACACACACACACACACACACGAAGAGACACACACACACACACGCGCATGCAGTTCAGGTACATCCACGCTCATACATACTGCTGCTACTTATCACATATCTATGTATATACACCCCCACTCTCTCACACATACACACATACACACTTAACACGCACAAAGAAGCTCTCAGTGCAAGAGCATTAGAGTTGAGAGGCTTACCACTGGAAATGGGGTTTTAAGACTACCTGTGGATTCCCATACAAAGAGAGTGAACTAATGTAAAATTGGCTTAGATGGAGAGGAAAATGCAACATGCGATTTCACAAACTTAAACTGCATAAGAGAACGGAAAGGGAGTCACTTTTGCTTGAATAAAGTGAAGAGAGAGGAAAGTGCCTATTACCTGTGCCTGAGGAAAACCTATTGTTTTATTTACCAATCTCCTAGGCTTCCTTTCTTATTCTTCCATCTGTGGGCTTTAATCTTGGTATGCAGCTGAGCTCCCTGGGAAGAGACATTAGAATACACCGGAGTGGTTGGTCAATGGAGGTGGAAGATGAGAAACACAAGCACGAGATAAAATAAAAACAGTCACTGGTGATGGGAAAAGGAGCAAGGGAGGGGGTTGACAGCCATGGTGAGGTGACGACCCACACGTAAGAACACAGTCAAACACACAGTGCAGCCAGAGAGGCACTGGCAAGAGTACTGACGCAAGCAACTGGGTACATGGCAGGAGATAGGTAAGACTGACAAAGTGTGCTGAGAAGGAACCAGGCAGGTAGACAGACAGTCCAAGAATGTGTCAGACATGTTAATAGGTGGTTGTCAGCCAGCCAAGCAGTCATAATCCATAATTCCATCCTCCTGCCATCCGAAAGAATGTATTTGGAACCTGTTTTCATTAACCTTGTAGACCCTTGTGTTAGTGCACTGCATATATGCAACACTTGCAAATTCACTCAGTCCCCCCCGCTACCACCCACCCACACACACACACACACACTCTCACTCAAAGCTCAAATTCACTTGCGCCATGTAAGCCTAATGACTGGAGTTTATTTGTGCATGGACACGTAAAATGGTTGACCAGCCGGTGTATAATTTCTGCTAAGGCCTGACTTGTTAGTGCCAGACCTTATTTTAATCGACCAGCGGACTCCACATGACTGCTGGCTTGGTGATAGGAAGGGTGGAATTAAGTGTGCATATGGATATGTAACTGTGTATGACACAGTGAAAACCGCCCAATAATTGTTTTTCTATGTAGTATATTGCTGTTTTTTTTATTGCTGTGACATGAAAATTACGTTGCAGGGATGGATATTATTAACACCCCATACAGCAAATGGCTCACATTATCTGTCTTTTATCTGTCTGTTTAAATATATTCCTGTGTTTATTTATGCAATTATTTTATTAAGTCTTATTTTATTTCTATATTATTTATTTAAGAGAACATTGACGAACACAGTAAGTGGTCACAATGATTATATCCAGGCTAAAAGAGAATGAGCAGTGGACAGAGAAACAGACAGACCAACAGCATCAGACGGACACAAAGCAACTGAATTTCAGAGAAAATGAATCCACCTCGATAAAAAGTCAGGTGTGAGAGAAGAAAACGAAAAGGGGCAGGGTGTGGTGTGCTCGGAATACAAGTGAAGCAAATGAAAGAGAGTCTTTGGTCAATCAAAGTCAAAAGTTGACTGGAGAAACTGCTCTGCCACAGGGACAGGTTAGATTCCATCTCTTTCATTTCTGACTGCCAGAGAAGACAATGCAGCTGTAGAGTTAGCCTAAAATCCCTGTTATTATCTGTGGGGGCTGCGGTATAGGGCAAGCTGCCCAAATTGAGAAAGTGAGAGTGCATTGAATGTAGATTTTTAATAACCATTAGTATGTCTGCCATCGCACAATAGCTCATTCAATCTACTCCCAGTCCCAAGCTGTGAAATGATAATGATGGAGGTGATATCTGTGTGTGCATGTGTTGTGTTTATGTAACTACCGAATATGTGTGTTTCTGTGCTTGAACAATCACGTTTTGGTATATATGCAGAGTTTTGGGGATTGAAAGGATTTGCGTGTCTGTATAGTTCACACTTCCATAAAGCTCGAGCGTTTTGCATATGCATCTGCACATTTTTGTACTTTTTTGTGACAACTGCCTGCACACTTGCGCTTCTTGAGTGTTTCTGGTTGTTTAACTTTTCTTAGTAGTTTTGTGTGCCAGCATGCATGAATGACTCTGTATCAGTGTGTTTGTACGTGTGTGTGCGCGTATGTGTGAGTGTGTGTGTGTGTGTGAGGATGGGGAATGAGCAGTCTGTCATGCCTGAGAGGGAGCCAAGCCTGTTTAAATTGCCTTCTGGCTTCCAAGCCTCTCATCTGCAAACTGGCACCTCTTGTTCTCTCTCTTTCTCTCTGTCTCTCTCTCCGTCTCTCTTCCTCTCTCTCACTCCCCCATCCTCTCTCTTTGCTTTGTGTGTCCGCCTCTGTCTTTCCTCCTATTTTGTATGTATGCCTCTGTCCTCCCCCGTCTCTTTTTGCTCTCCTCTCTTTCTCCGTCTGTTTTCCCCTTCACTGTCAGTTTCTCTGTCAGTTTTCCACCATGATGCACCTCTGTACTGAAAACAACGGCGCTATTAACTTTCCTCTGCAAACACATTGCGCGTTCACGCACTCACACACAGATAACATCAAGTCCTACTACTTACGTGATGCTTCAGCGGCAACCTCATCTTAAAATTGCTCAAAATCACACTGCATGCCCACTTGTTGCTTACACTTAATTTGTAATACAATACCAGTCTGACAGAGCTATTTACAAATCAAACAAAATTTTGTATTTACACTGAAAAGTGGCACGGATCTGCTAAAAGCAGTGGGCTTTTAGTTCCCGCGCTGTATCCTCAATGAATCCCCATTCATCACACATAGACTTTTGAACAGCATTTACTGTCCCCGATTCAGCGTATATATGTATATGCGTGCGTGTGTGTAGACAGTAGGTGTGTGTGTGCATGTGCATGCACATCTGTTGATATGCTGCTAATAACCCCCATTTGTTTGTCCTTCAGTGTAATGGCCTCCATAAATCACATCATATTCTCCTATGAGATTCGCCACTGGGCCCTTCGCTCCCTCTCTCCCTCTCATCTAGCCTTGCCCACCCCACCCCACCACCGGCGTCTCACCTCCTCACATGTGGTCTCAGTTTTTTTTTCTCCCCCCCTTGTCTACTCTTCTTTCTTGCTTCTCATTTCTCTCACTTCTCCCTCTTTCTCCCCCGCCGTTCATGGTCTCTGATGAGGTCCGCTTGATCGAACCTTGTTGTTCTTGAGGCCTTTTTGTTTATCAGCGCGAGCACTTTGGCCCTCTGTTTTTCTCCCTCCACTGATTATCACATTAGTCGAGGCTTGCTGTTTGAGTCGCCGCCCTTAGAGTTTTTGGTTGCGCGAAGGTTGCCATCGGGTTGTGGTGCTAAACGAGGTGAAAAGGCCACATGTCAAATGGAGTGATTAGTTTAGTTTGCGAGGAGGTGCTCTAAACAAAGCAAGTCATTTCAGGATCCTGTGGAAGGTGTGTGCGTGTGTGTGGTGGTGGTGGAGGGTATTCAGGATTGTCCTTGGATACTTTGGCGTGATATAGAATTCTGAGTGGTTTAAAAGCTTCATGCTGTTTCAGCCAAGGTTGTTTTTCACACTGAGTTGTCCCTCCTCTCTCTTTTTCTTTCCTTCTCTCTCTCTCTCTCTCTCTCTCTCGCAGACACATACACACACATATCTGTACTTCTTTGTCCCCTACTCTGAACTCCTTGTACAAAACTTCTTTGTACTAGACTTACTACTGTACACACACACACACACTTAGAGAACACACTGCTCTCACATGAATTTGTTCACAACCTAATGCTATTACTCAACCTATTCAGGATACCCCTTATCTATTGAACTGCACCACAAACACAAAGAAGAAACACACACACACTGACACAAGATAAGCACATTTACAGTTTCGCCTACGCATACTAAGGTACTCAGTATGCACTTCAAAGTGGGGCAGCCTATCTCTCAAGCAGGCAATCGCTCTGGTTACAGCATTAGAACCTGTTTAAAGAAATATTTACTGAACCTGAACATACGCTCTCAAATACACCTCAACCCTCAAGTGGAGAAGAGAGGGAGGCTTTTGAAGATCGGCTGAGGGACACAAAAGAATAAAAAGGGGGATTGAGCAGGCAGGTGGTAGGCCACAAACGCACCCAATCTTATTATCTCCACCTTCTTATAGTTGTTAAATAAGTTCAAGCTGGCTTTTTTAAAAATTTTCTGTCTCTTTTTGTTATTTACATTCAAAAATGTTCTTTATTTAATTAATCTTTGTGGTGAAAACTTGAATTCCACCAAATTAACAAAATGTATGTGTTAATAAGCTCAGTAATAAAATCCCAACGTAAATATAGAAACAATTATTTAAAGTGTTTTCTTTGTCAAGACAACATTCTGCTTACCAAAATAACTGTTCTGGGATCTAGGTTTGGCGACATCACTAAAAATAGGTCCAATAGGGCATCAAGCTGTCAGGCTTTAAAAAGATAAATGGCAAAATCACAACCCAAACTGACTGTCGTAGACATCCATCACAACTTGAAGCTCCTCTCTCTCCTTCTCTCTGCTGCCAGTTTGCATCACACTTATTTATCAGCTGATGGTTTTTCTAATGCCTGGTTTTAGGGAGTGCTGCAGGCACCCCAAGACACAGCTAATCTGCTTCACTTGGGACTGTGCGTGGGTGGGGTTTGGGTTTGATGGAATTTGAATAAAATCCTGATTGTTGCATGGAAGAATGTGATGTCACCTTTTTCCAAGTGAACCCCAACCGATTCAAACCAGTGATAAGAGCACAGAGAAAATAAAAAATACAGAGATCTCTCATGTGACATAAACAAAACTTTGACACCAAACAGTACGTTCAGGTAGGTTCACCCAAAGTTAGAAGTTGATTGAGAAACTACATTTTCTTAGCATTTTTTAGTAAGGTTTAGATGATCTGGCAAAGCTGTTGAACAACAAACGATGTCGAACTGTTTTAAGATCTTTGCAATTATTGGTGAGTACAACTGTATTGTGGTGGTGATGGCGCAATGGGTAAGGTGCATTCCTCTGGCGTTCACAGGTACTGCAAGTTTGTTACGTGTAGTTTTATATTACATCTCGTTAGCTAGGTTACACAGACACTTGGAACTTTTGAAATAAAATAAAAGTTATACTTGTGGCCTTGAAGTGAGTGCTGCCTTTGTTAAATTATCAGCCTTCATTAAATTACATTAGCCTTTAATTGTTAAAGGCTACTCTCTGCAATGTTGCTTTGAGCATAGCTTGGAGCAGTTTTATTTTATTGTAAGCTAGTTAGCAATAACAATACAGTAAGGTGTCACCTGGGCTTTATTCAGAGTGAACTCCACAGTACTTCTGTAAAAAGCTTTTTGGCACTTAATAACTGTCATCACATTCTCACCAGATCAGAAAAAACTGAAGCGAGTCTCTTCTTCTAACAGGGACTTTCGTGATCACATCACATCCCTTCCAGCACCTTGCACACAGAAATATGCATTTAATATCAAAGCGTTAATGGGATTTCACAAACATTTTCAGAAACCTCTTATGACTTCAAATAAAATAAAAAACGAATGCTTGATATTGTCATTGTTGTTTTGTTGATTCAATGTTTCTCTTTAAAATTACAAACCAGTGATTGAAAAAAAATTCAAACAGCAAAAACAAACTTGCAGCCTGTGTTCACCTCCATATCAAACATCTCAAGATCAAATATTACAAAAGTCTGTTTAGTCTTGGCTCCTCGTTGTCTCTCAAGGGAGATTTGTAAATCATTGTCCCAGAAACAGGTTGCAGGCAATGAAGCAGACCACAGAGCAAACTCCAAAAAATACAACATTGTTTGAAGTCACCACTGCAGACCGCCTCCTCGCAGTAAATGGGTCATGCCACAATATTTCTTAAAGTTTCAAATTATTGCACAGTATTGCCTTGTTGAACTCTCCCTTAATTTAAGGTAGAGCAGTCTGGGCAAGTGGAAAGAAAAAATTAAATGAAAAAAAACCCTGCGTTTTTAGGGCTTGTGTTGTTCTGTGGGTTTAACTTAGTCTATCCTTTTAGCCATGCTAGAGGTATGTCTCTTGGGCTGGCATCGGTCAGTTGGTTGGTCCACCACTTTGGTCCAGACTTAAATATCACAACAACTGGATGAGTAGCCATGAAATATTGTACAAACAGCCTTTCTTTCATATCACATAAAAGTCAGAAAACATAAGAAACAAGTAGTTAAGAATTCCTATATCTTCCGCAAAGCTCATAAATATAGGTGACTTTTACACACTGAGAAACTGCAGTTTTTGACATTCAGGTGTCCAAGAGCCAGACAACTTACTGACCCTAATGTGAGGGGTGATACTGAGATTTGGATTGCAGTACACAGGCCAAGTCTAGTTTGAGAGCAGCGGTTTCGCTGCGTAAAATATCACATAGATGGGGATATATTAGTCTGGATCTCAAGTGGTTCTTGTTCAAGTTCATAACAGAGAGTCTTTACTCACAAATATGTGGAGCCGAACAAACTCTGCATTTTATTTGCAAATGTTCACATTTTTGGGAACCTGCCTTTATCCAGCTGCCGGTAAAAGTTCACAAGTGAGAGCTGCTGGTGTTGGCGACGTAACTCATCGTCACACTGCAGTTAAGTTAGCTCCATCTGCAGTTGATGAGGGGCATCATCGGGGTTTGTGGAGTAAGGAGAGGAGAATAGCACCATGTCCTGAAAGCGCCCATTGAACTCAGCAGACAGAGGTGCGATGGATGCCCCATACCTCCTTGTTTGCACACTAATATTGTCCTGTGTAAAACGGCTCCGTCTGTGAAAAAGTCTGTCAAAAAGTTGGAGCTTGCTTCTGAAGGCCTTGATCTGTGCTTACAGCTAGCTCCCCACTGCGTCTTGTCTTGCCCTTGTAGGCTGGTGTTTAGCGCATTCAAATGCCTTTGCTGTGTCAAGCAAAAATGCCAAATCTGCCAGCCAGACAGGATCTGGAAGTTCTTGCATCGGTTGTCCCTTTTCATCCAAAATTGGCCTAATTTCTGCAGCGCTGATCCCCAGCTGAGCCATCTCATGTAGTTGTAGTCTCCATATTCAAACTTGATGTGGTGCAGCAACTGCTGAAACTGGCGGTGATACAGGGCTTTGAATGAAGCGAATGAAGTCAATAGTCGTTACCACCGGTTTCACAACATGATCAAATTTAAGACATTTGGTGCAGAGAACTTGTTGTTGGATTATACAGTGGAATTCAATGGCTTTGCCTCCGTGTTCGCTGACTTTGTTACATGTTGGTGTGGATAGTCCACTTCTTTCACCAGACGGGTGCTGTATCTGTAACAATTCCACTCATTTTACTCCATCACCAACTGAACAGACTGAGTCAAATAAATCCACTCCTCTTGTTTGGCCTTTGAGACTATGGAGGTCAAGCAGCTCTTCAGTAATGTTCATGTCATCATCAACTCTCACAAAAATCTGTGCTTTCATCGCAAGCTAAAGAGAAAAAATCAAAAATCACTTTTCTGTTCTCCTGCCCACGGTATTTCGAGCCAGACAAACATTTGCAAACTCTTGCTTCTTTTCGGGACAAAGACTATCCACCATCTTCATCACACAGTCTTTTATAAACTCATCCTCTGTAAAACGTTTGCCACATTTGGCAGTTAACACAGCCACTTCATAGCTTGCTTTGGTTGTGTTTTCATTAGATTCACAAGCCTTCGCAAAGAGCCGCTGCTGGGAGGCCAAGACTGCTTCAAGCTGCTTCACTTTTTCTTTGTGGTCCCTCACGGTCAGATTGTCATACAAATTAGCATGGGATGTCTGATTTACATTGAGTTCATTTGAAAGGGCAACACTGATGTTTAGTTTTTCAGTTAAGAAATACTGTCATTTCTAATGCTCATGTGAGGTGTGGCCCTCTGTATCAAGATTTCTCTTTTTAGCTGTAGTAGCCATGACAAAACAATCAACCCTAGCAGCTAGCTAGCTGGAGGGGTCGACAACATAACTAAACAAAGCTACAGAATGGTGCTGCCACTCTTAGGTGAGGAGAAAAATTGCAACTTGAACTTGTATGATATATTTATACGTCTGGTTTCTGGCCCTCTGTTCACTACAACCTCCTCTTATGTCTTTTCTATTACCAAAAAGTGATTTCACAAGGCTTCCTCCATGCGTTTCAATGATGATGATGCTGCCAACAGGTCTTGATGATATGTGACGAGCTGGGAGTGAGAATGGAATGGATCCCCTGACTTTTTCTCTAGCGCCACCATGAAGTTGACATCTGTGTAGCAGAGGTAAATATCTTGACAATTATTGGTTGGATTTCCATGGGATGTTGTACATATATTCAAGGTCACTGGAGGATACTAATGACAGCGTGTTAATATTTTTGAAATATCTGGATATCTGAATGGATTGTTGTGAATTTTGGCACAGTCATGGTCCCCATGGTCTTTTCATTTAGCACTTGATCAGGTAGGAATTTCAGTTTGTCAAATACTTTGGTTTATAACCAAATTCTTGCAAAACTAATGACATCCCCATCAGCTGAACTTTGTGTCATGTTCAGTGTTAGCATTCTAACACTCTGAACGAAGAAGGCAAGCAGGGTAAATACAGTATAACCTCTAACATCAACATGTGAGCGTTGTCATTGTGAGCATCTTAGTATGCTAATGTTATTATTTTTCTCAAAGCACCATTGTGTTTAAGTACAGCCTCACAGAGGCTGTCTTGTTTATCAGGGTATGGCCTTACTTGTCTTGAGTTAAAATTTAATGCAACACATTCAATTCAAGACTTGTTAACTATGTTAAGTAACACTGCTTAGATTTCTTTGAAAAGCATGTAGAAAAAGCAAGATGCGAAAACAGGAAAAAATAAGCAGTTTCTCCTTGGACTTCAAAGTTGGCTCATGCAGGTGCTATGGCTTTTGCTGTTTTCACTGCATTTATTTTTTGACGTATGACATAACACTACTAAGGTGAGCAGCTGTGCATTATGACCAGGTTAAAGTTCAGCGCCAGGTCAGCAGCCAGCACTCTGAATAACAGTCTAACAGCTGCCAGTGTTCTCCTTCCTCCTGCTGTTTTTCCATTGTTCCCTTGCCTCAGCAACAACAACACCATCAACATAATATACACGCAACATCTGAACTATCAAATATTTATACGATATTACTGTACGTAGGGCTGCCTAAAGCCAACAAGACCGTACATCTTCATAAGAAACGTTTACCGCTTTGTCATTTTTACTATACACTACAATAGCTGAGGTATAAGGCGACATTGCAGCTTATTGTCCATATGTGGTTTGACTAGCCATAAATCTGCTGTAGAGAATATGCAAGAGCATCGAGTATGCATGTTATGGGAATATTAAAGTAAAGGGATAAAACAGGGAAAATAGGCAGCGAGGTGAGGGGAGGAGAAGGGAGGACAGTCAGTTTATGAATCCTGCTTTAATTGCACCACATTATTCAGAAGTCCTCCAGGCCAAATCCAGCTGTTCACTCTAACCCCTTGCTAGCACTCACTATTATTTTCCCCCTTTCTTTTCCCTTTGCTCTCATTCTCCTTCTCGATTGCCCCTTACATTCTTGTTTTCTCCCTGTGTTTTTTAAAAGCTCTCTCTCTCTCTAATGCTCT
>JAPMOB010214091.1:0-14015 GCA_029875015.1 Lepomis gibbosus
TTCTTGCCTCTCTTCACTGGCTCCCAGTTAATTTTAGGATTGATTTTAAGATTCTATTGTTTGTTTTTAAAGCCCTTCATAGACTAGCCCAGAAGGTGTGACATAGACGTGAACTTAAAACACATTTTTATTCCTTGGCTTTTAATCTGGCATGAGAACTGTATGTTGTATTTGTCTGGTGTTGTATTTTGTCTATTTATTGTTTCATGTCAATGTACAGCACTTTTGTCAATGTGGTTGTTTTAAATGTGCTTTAGAAATAAAGTTTAATTTGATTGATACATGTACACATGAGCATACAGATGATTTTCGTAGATTTTTTGAGATATCTAAAAATTTACATTTCTTGTAATAAACCACACCCACTTTGCACAATCATTACATCAACTGAGTAGGGACCCAAGATTATACAACCCGAATTTCGTTCAAATACATCCAGGGAAGAATATCCCAGGGATGCTCTATCAAAGCTCACACTAAGGTAATGGACTCACAAAGCACGACTCCAGGTGGTTCATGAAAGGCAGTTTATTGAACAAGGTTCAAAAACTAGTAAGCAGAGGTATAGAATCGCAGGGCAGAAATCGCAGTCAAAACTGATGCTGAGGTCAAAACACACTAGGGCAGACACAAGGAAATAGCTGAAATGCTGGCACAAAGGATCAAGACGAACTGGCACAGGCACAAAGGAAACAAGGGTTTATATACACTAGGGTATGGGAGACAACGAGACACAGGTGGAGCACATTAGGGCGGGGACTGGTAATCACACAGGAAGGGAGGCAGATGACCTGAAACGAGACACAAGATGAGTCACTGAAGTGCAACAGGGAGTGGTAGCAGGCAAAACTGAATACATGACCTATCAGCGGGAGCTGGCCGTTACATGCTCAGCGAACCTCGGGCTTGGTTACAATAGCTTAAGCCAATTTTGATTTGCGGGCATTTATGTAAAACTGTACCTAAAGACACAAAAGTAATTTATGAAAAAAAAAAACAGACTGGCGTAATAAAATTATTTTGATTACTTTTGATTAGCGACGTCCATAGATGATCTGTCAGGGTGACAGGTCTGAAGTCAATTAATCCAGAGAACTTCACACTGCTCCAGTGATCTGTTGAAGATATGTGTGAAGATGGGGGCCCGCTGGTCTGAACAGATTTTCCGGCAGGATGGAGACACACCTGGGCCAGATGCCTTCCTGATTTTCTGCCTCTGCAAGAGCTGGCTCACATCCTCTCCATAGATCACGAGTGCAAGTGAGGGCTCGGTGAGGGGTGATGTGACAGCGTGGCAGTGGGGGAAGGTGACTATTTGAAGTTGGTGTTGGAGCGGGGGAGAGGTGTGACTGTGGGGTTTTCAAACCTACAGTAAAATCCATTCAGCGAGTCAGCGAGTCGTTGAGTACCAGCAGTGTTGGGAGATGGTCTCCTGTGGTTAGTGAGTGTCTGTAGGCCTATCCACACTGACGCAGGGTCGCTGGCTGTGAAGCTGTTTTCTAGCTTTTCAGCATAGCTTCTCTTTGCTGCTTTGATCTCTTTAGTCACTGTGTTCCTGGTTGTACAGGACTCTGTCCCTACTTCTGAAGGTCCCGTCTTAGGTCTGATGAAGCTGCCTGAGTTTCGCTGTTAACCAGGGCTTTTGGTTGTTGTATGTTAGGCAGCACACACATGTCCTCCCAAAAACTGATACACTGTAAGGTATCACAGTGTCAGTTGGTGCGTCCAGGTCAGCGGCTGACTCAAAAACACTCACACTGAATACAGTCAAAGCAGGCCTGTAAATCTAGCTTTGACTTGTTAGTCCATCCAACATACACTGGAATTCACAGTTCTGGAAGAAATAATTCTCATGCTCAAGCACTTAGACATTCTATGGACTGGTTAAAAAGGAGAGGTTTCATTTAAGAACCCTTCTATCAAATTGAGCATGGGTGAGAAGAAGTAGCACAACAGATACTACCTGATCATCAGTTTAATTTTTGTGTACAGACTGAAAAGTAGAGCCTTCATGACTGATCTTGCGCAATTTGGAAATAAAAATGCCGCAATCAGACAAAAGTGTGGTTCCAACAAAAATGTAAGGGTGCTTTCACACCTGGATCGCACCACACTGTTGTAAAGCGGTCCAAATCACGCACCCTTCCAGGGCTTTCCTTACGCCATTACGTCACTACCTCATGCGTATAGGTCGCGCAATCCATTGGGGGACATCTCCATGACAACAGTAACACAAAATAATTTGCGGGTGGACTTGGCGCTGCAAAGAGGTGAAATAGATGTTTGATCGGAACAACACATATCCCGGATGTTGCACACCACACACAAGAACACTGAAGTCTACGAGAGGGTCAGTGATAAAATTAAAGAGAGGGGTTGTGAACGCTCCGTCGAGCAGCACCGCACAAAGTTAAAAAAACTCTGACAGCAGTAGGCCTGCATAATGCAACCACAACAATATACCGCAATAATTTAGCAAAATACGCTGCTGAAGCTGTTGAAAAGCGATCTTTTGGCGTCGGTTGCCAGGCAACACATTGATTTGTTCTGGTTCATGGGTCGGTTGTGTTCTCACGGCAAACGAACCACTCCAGGGTTCGTATGGAATCGAGCCGAGACCACCTCTTCTAGGTGATCTCGGCTCTGTTGCTTTGTTCAGGTTCAGAGTGTGATGTGTTCACATATTGAGAAACGAACCGGGCCAAAAGGGAAACGCCCCTTTGTTTCGGAACAACGTCTCCTATCGATCCAGGTGTGAAAGCACCCTAAGGTTCACTGTTTCTGCACCTGTCGGCTCTCATGCTAAATAACACTAAATAACACTTCCTCCATTTGTCCAAATTTAACTTCTCTTCTTACTTCTAATCAACCAGATGACTACTCCGAGACTGTTTATTACTGTTATTATTCCCTATTCCTCATCTTTCTACGCATTCAACATAGTAGTTTTTCCGGTTGTGGCTACTCTAGAAACACGGCGACGTCCATGGAAGAAGAATTTTGACAGTAAGTCAGTAAGTATTTGAAATGACCTTTTTAAGTAATTTCAAATATGTTTGTTGTTACAGCACCTACGTGAGAAAATGTGGGGCTCCAGCAGCAAGCTTTGCTGCTTGGACCCCTGATTAAAAGACTGATAATGACTGAACAAAGATTTGGATTGATCATTGAATATAATTTCATGTCTTTTATTCTGTCTCACAATATAGTTAGATGTATTAGGGGTTCCCATGATCAGAGTTACATTTAGCCTAATTTGCAACACACTGGAAATCCAATACATTTTCAGTCACAGCTTCTGTGTAATTGGATCCATCCACAGAGCACAAACACAACAGACTGCTGTCAGCTGGGATCACAACATGCCTGTCAAATCAATCAGCAGAATACTCAATAATGTGGAACGAGCTACCAGGTATTCCAAGCATGTAAATATTACAAGAGGACAATGACTACTGCAGTCTAGCCAGTGAAAGAGAAATCATTTTGATGCTGACAGCTGACATCAGCAATAGTTAACAGGGCTAACAATTACATGAGGACCTCCTAAAGGTTTTTGTCTTTCTTTCTTACTTTCATTCACCGACTGAAGTGACATAAAAACCAAAACATGAGAGAGGGAGGCAGACATTAACAGAATGTCCCACAGCCAGAAGTACATGAGAAAAACGGGAGGGTTGTGTGGACATTGGTTTACAGAGACATGTTGGATAGTCCCTTCAACTCACACCGTCAAAAACCCGGGAGTTTCAGCACCATAACTCTTAAGTGACAAACTTCCTCTTCCCCTAGCCGCATGAAAGTCACGGGCGCAAGAGCAAGAAAGGTACTGAATCTGGGAAGTTACAAGAGAAAAGAGGCTGCAAATGAGACAGGCATAAAATAATGGAAGCAGGATGTTTTCAACTGAACAGCTTTCCATTTTGTGCAGGTTCAGCACTGTAAGTTTCTCTTGACAAATGGCCTTGTTTTTTTGCACTTTCCCTCTTATTTTCTGCCTGTCTTCTGCGCTCTATCTTTTAATTCTTTCTTTTGCATTGTCAGGAAGGCCTTGCAAGTGAGAATGACAATGACGACAACGATAAGTTCTGTAAAAAAGTGATGGAAGCAAAAGGACAGTAGTGATGCAGAGATTGGCTCTGATGTCATCTGAATCAGTATGTAGGCATATATCGTCCACCAGCCACCCACCCCAACAAATTATTTTGCCAATCTAGAGAACATGGATGTTTCTAGCACCACCCCCTAATAGTCAACTAAACCATTAGTCAACGAGAAGAGTCTTAGGGCCTCTGTCCACCAAAGCGTTACTGAGGCCAGCGTCTTTTTTCAATTCATTGCAATGGGAGCGACGCATGTTTACAACATGGTAAAAATGCCAGCAGCATGACAAGGCGCTGAGTCTCTTTTCCGGGCTGGGCGTTTTTTTTCAGTTGCTGAGAGTTGAATAATTTTCAACTTTGGGCACAGCGCTCATCAGTCAATTTTCACCCGGCCGTCCAATCACAGTGCAGTAGAGGCAGGACAAACACCACACCGAGCCATCTCAGCTCTTGACCGGAACAATGTGCCTTCTTGCTGAGATGTTTCCTCGCCCGCAAAATCTTATGAACCCACGTATGCCAAGTCTGTCCCCTCGCTCTACCTGTTTCTGACTTCTCTTCATTTTTGAACAGGGGCCAGAGCAAGTAGGCCTACCCTATTTTGTGGTGGCATTTTTAAATTTAGTAAAATTTGGTAGTCTACTTGCAGCACATCACCTCCACATACATATTATGTATCATAGCAACCAAAGCGTCTCAGCTGAAAAGAATTCTGTGCCTCCCAAGCGCACCCTAGCCCTCCCATATAGGTGTTTTCGGAAGAGCAGCTGGCCGTTAGTCAACAAACTTCTTTAGGCTGCTAAAAAATCTCCATTTAGGAGCTGTTCCTTGTCACTATCCGTGTTTCCATCAACGTTTTTTATGTGTATCATGTATAATGTCAACTATTGACATAACTACGCTTGCAGTAGCCTGGTTTATTCGCTCCAAACCAGCTGATAGAAACACACCTATTTCATATTTAATTTGTTTTGTTTTGTTTTTGCAAAATTCATTGACTGTTGCAACACAGGCCTTTTTTTCTTATAATACAGAAGTCACATACTAATGCACACTTCTCTGCTGCCATTACATAGTTAACACAGTTAGTGGTCCTGTTAGCTGGCTGTACACAAACTTGGAGCTCGGAGTACCGGGGAGTACCGGGGGAGTACCGGGGGAGTGTTGGTATTTGTTTGTACCACTAGCATTTGAGCTTTGGACCGCCAGGAGTAGGACAATTTCAGGCCCGAGGCCGGGGGAACAGCGCAGAATTTTACTGGGGCAGGTTCAGGCGGGGACAGGAGACGAGCAAAGCACAAGAGAAGCGAGTTTGTAGTGGTTTAAATTTGTTACAAAATTACATCATCCATTGTGTTGACGAGCCTGCGAGTATTTGTTCTTGTGAAGTTTTATTCCCAACAAGAGTTCTTGGGATTTTAAACTGTGTTGACATAAATTGACAAAATGTTTAGTCACTTTGCCGGTTATTCCGACATTGACATCGACATTCCGAATCGTCGTCGTTAGCATATAACGTAGCTTGCTTTATGTGTGCGTTTGTAAAATTCCTATTTTCTATTTTTACTGTTTTGTATTTCTCTGTAATGTAGCAGTATCACTTGCTTAAAAGAATAGACTTCCCAAAGAGTTAACAATGGCTTGTACTAACCAATGAACTAACTAACTACTAATTGACTAAGAGAACCTTTAGACTGGGGTGGCCCTTGATATTTCCCTCCACCTTTACCAGTTCTTGTCGGTTATATTGCCTTTTTTTGTTGAGCAGAATGAGCTTTTCAGGTGATTTCTTTATTGTGTGTTGTTTTGATGAATGAGTGTTGTCTTTAACGATTTATTTTAATGATTAGCGAAACTGCTTTCAGTAATATTAAAGTTAATAGAAATAGTTAATTAGTATAATTAAAGTTTCCATGCATGCAGTAATGTCACAGCAAACATTGTGGGGCATTTAAGCAGTTAAACTAAAAACTGCTGTAATAAACTTGACACTACAGACCCTCCAGAGGAAACAGAATTAAACTTTTAACTTCTGAAATAATTTAGACACTCTGATGGAGCTCAGGATTGATAAGGATGACGGCTTCCTTACTCCAAACACTTTCACTGTATGAACCGGGTGTGTGAGACCCTTTGGATGTGCAGTAGAACACAGAAGAATTAACATTGCATCCTGACAATTGATAGCTAAGCTGCTGTGCCTCATGCGTAAATACACATACTGTCTCTCAATGGCGTCACCGTGTTTTACCCACCTGTTATATCAATATTTATGACCAGGCCATGTTGGACGCCTGGCATTACATGCACATGAGGGTTAATGACATCCTCTTATTAATCTGTAAGGTTTAATATGGAGTTGGCCCACCCTTTGCAGGTAAAACAGCTTCAACACTTCTGAGAAGGCTGTCCACAAGGTTTAGGAGTGTGTTCATGGGAATTTTTGACCATTCTTGTAGAAGTGCATTTCTGAGGTCAGGCACAGATGTTGGACGAGAATCCCTTGCTCGCAGTCTCCGCTCTAATACATCCCTAAGGTGTTCTATTGGGTTGGGGTCAGGCCGGTCAAGTTCTCCACACCCAACTCACTCATCCATGTCTTTATGGACCTTACTTTGTGCACTGCTGCACAGTCATGTTGGAAAGGGCCATCCCCAAACTGTTTCCACAAAGTTGGTGAGCCATTCCATGAAGCTCTCTATCCACTTCCGCTAATCCAAGGGCCACATGATGTTTAGAGGTTTTATAAATGCGATTTCAGTTATAACACTACCTTCTTTGCCACTGATTCCTTCACTACATTTACATGCACTTGTGTTGTGTCTTCCCCTCTCTGGATGTTGGTAAAGATGGTGCAATGAAGACAGACAGAAGGAGAGTGAGTCTTGAGAAAAAAATGGAGGGAAAAAATGGAGGGATGAATGAACAGTACACAGACCAATGTGTGTTTGACTATGTCTGCACCTGTCTGGGAGTGTATCTGATGGATTATTCTGTCTGCATTTAGAAGTGAGCGAGTGTGTGTGCCTGCACAAGACAAACCAATGGTCATTTACCTATCTGTACTTAGTCTTACATATGACAGGTAGCAGCAGGAGTTCTGTTCCAATGCAGATGGGGGAGTGGGATATGACGGCTAACTAATGAATATTCAGTATAAGCCTGAAGCATATACTGTACGTTAGCAGGTGGACGCAGTCACTTTGAGCCACAAATTAGTTTCAGGTGTTGTCATTGGGTTGTTGTTTTTTTCTTTCTTTTTTAGTTAGACTTTAGTATTTTTTACAGATTGAATTCTGTAATAGAATAAATGTTAAATAAAGTACAATTTACCATTAGTTACAAATATGTAGCATGTGTAATTTAGAGCTGCATTCTCCAACACAATTCATTGATATCACCATATCAAGTTGTTTTGGCAAACTTGTACATAACAGACAGTTACCTATTTGCACATCCAGCACTGACGGAGCTACATTTGCATTAGTATAGTGTCATGTTTCTGGAAAATGTCCAGTCCAATACTATTTTACTCTCCACCTAAAATGTTGTATTTTGTTAAATACATATACCCTGCTTTCTTTTTCTCCTTTGATTGGCTCTTAATTTGACCCTTGAAATGTTGCTTACACAAGTCAAAAGGTATGTTGTTCAGCTTCACAGATGTTATCCGGCATCTCCACTTGCATGAGTGTTTCAGTGTATTTCCCCATGCTGTTGTCTGCTTGCTGCATTGGTGATTCAGAAAGAGCAACCAATGTCCACTGACTTTATCTGTTGTTCCAACAAAACTGGCTTCAATTTCAGGCTGCTATCAGCAGTGTAACACTTCCACACATTGATTATGGTGCTGCTGTTTGCCTTTTCCGTGCCTTGGAGATAAAATTATTCAAGTTACAAATATAAGTCTGAAAACAACCACATTCACTCGTACAGTGGGACAGAGTGGGGAGTGACAATAACAGATTATGGCCCCTCTGGACTGAATTTGGAGCCTGCAGGTGGATGATGCTGGGTTGGGGTGGGGCTGAATAGCGCAATGGGCAGCAGCAGCATGGGCAAAGCAGAAGATGAGCTGGGCAGAGTGAAATCGTAAAAAGAATACTCGGAAACATTTAGCATTTAGCCACGATTTAACCTTGTATTTCTATTTGATTTGGGTGTGTTATGCTGGTAGCAGCTAATGTAGCCTTGAGTTGCTAGTCTTAAGTGACTTCCCTTGAGGTTTTTTATCAGACTTCATTCAGCTCCCTCTGGAGCCAAAGAACGCAACAAAACTTACTCACACATTAAGTAGTACTCTTCAAGACCTCTTAACAGAACAAATTGAAAGCATGTGTGGGATTGGTGATGCGGAAAGTGTGGCTTGTCACGTGTTCATGCAGTAGTCTTGAAGGCATGTCTATAATTCTGAAACACTCTCAATGGCATAACCTGTACCCTGAATGTTTCCTTTAGGTTTGCTTTAAAATTTAACTGGTAGAGGAAATATTTCTGGTAGTGATACATAAGAGTGATCAGGATTATCAACATGTCTTCAGAAGTTCTAGGGCAAAAAATGGCACAGGAATTTGTCCCTGGTCAGCCCACTTTCAGGACACAGCTTGGTCTTGAGAGACCGTTATTCCTGCATTCTTGATCATTTTATGCAAGACCAGTACAAAATGAGTCTTCAAAATACATTTTCCAAAACTAGATTATCCTTTCCTATCTAGCTCTCCTCAGCTGAGCCCTTGAGTACAATAAATAAATTATATTGTACATATAAGCTCTCCGGACCATGCATCTGTGATTTAAATGTTAATAGATCAGTGATGCAATAAAATTTGGACCCATCAATTTGCTGCAGCCAAGCTAGACTGTTATGAACCTGGGGTCATATTTGTCATTTTACCACACAGTTCTGTTCCTGTCCCTCAGTGTGTATGTATGGGGGTGTGTGTGCATGGGTGTTTCCTTCATGCCAGTAATGGAAAACAGGTAGGCACCCTGGATTAGACAATCACAATTTGATTGCTGCCTCATGATTCGTCCACTGAATGACAGCTGCCATTTTACACCCCCAGGAGACAGCAATCTTTCTGTTCACTCTGCTACTCTCAACCATGGGGCAGGCTCTAGATCTGTGGGTTGTTGGATCTTACACTTTGTATGTAGAGAAACTGCAGCTTAGAGTGTCTTAAACTCTGAAGTGAACTCTAAAAATGAAGTGAGTATAGACCTCGATCCAGTGACCTCAGCTCATGTTTGTTGTAAATGGATCTTTGAGAATTAGTATACATTGAGCACTCAGAGGGAGGTTAAGTAGGAGTGGAAAGCCCTTTTATTTTTTAATTTTTCTCTCCTGATTTTTTTGAAGGAGCCTAGGTTAGAGTTTGTCATTTCTTTACACTTTTGTGTTTTGTTAGAGTTTGTCATTTCTTTACACTTTTGTGTTTTCAGTTGGAGTAGGCTGTCTATGGTTGTTGATGTTGACATTGGCAGCAATGTTGTTTCATCAACCCAGAATGGCTGTCATCTTGAGGGACTTTGCTCCAATCCTTGATTTTTGAAGCACAAATAACAGGGCTAGAGGTTAGCTCCGCATTTGAACTGTTTCATAATGTTCTGATGTGGAGTGTGTGATTGATTGACATAGCCAATCATATTAAACCGGCCCTGCGCCACCCCCATCTCTACCAGTGACCAAACATCATAGTGTTTTACTGGTAGAAAAGGGTGATGATCAAGGCACACACCAGTCGATTTCAACTGCAGTTCTTTGTCTCGATTTTCATACTATGGGGTTTATCTGTCCAATTGTCCATTGGCCCACTGGGAAATATCTAGGTACTCCCACTGGCCAGTTGGCACTTCTACTATACTCTCTGTGTCTTGAATGTAGGCCTACGTTACTAATCAAAGTTAAAAATAATACAGATTACATGATTACAGATTACATACAAACTAAGACTACATTAACTTACTTTTATAATGGTAAGTGACTGAAGTGTTTTTGAATAGCTTTTAAATCCTGTAGCTAAAGTTATTATACTTAGAAAATGTATAATCTTATTGTTTCAGAGAAAGCACCTCCTCAACCTAGTAGCTATGGTTGATTCCAAGTTCTAGAGAGATTTAAGAATCTCTTTAAACTACTCTGTGTGAGATAGCCATGCATACCACATTTTTGGAGAATAATGTATCTCGTTCTGTTCATCTAACAGAAAGACAAGTACATGTACACAATTACATTTCTTTTTTGCCTGCATCTGATTTGCCATTTTGTAATGTGTTACAAATCCTGCTGCATAAACTGCATTATTCTCTTTGTAAAATATACTTTTTCACAGCCACAATGAGTTCTTAGGTCCTTGCATTAACTTACAGTAGGTTCAACTGACCATCTGTAACTCCCTTTTGAAAAAATATAACTCAATTTAGTATAAATCACATTAAGATGGGGCCGAACTACTTAAAGTATGGCCGAGGGTGCCAATAAATCTGCAGTAGAGAAAGTGTGAAGCTGTTTTCTAGCAGAAGAGGCAGAAATTGATTACTTTACCAAAGCAGAGAGTAGATAACTTCTCAGCTGGCAACCTTACTGACAAATCTGCAGAGCTGTTTCTCTTCCCTTCTCTCCATCTCTCTCCTTCACATCCAGTCATTCATTAACAGAGTACTTTCCCCTGATGTCTTCTGGTAAGAACATCATAAAAACAACCAGACAACCCCCCCAAAAAGTACTGCATATAAATGATCTATTAAAGAAATGATCTGAACATATATGATCTGAATATCCAGGAGATTTTAAGGTGGTGTGCCCAGCTGTACATAATCTCACTTTTCTAACTCTAATGCCAATAAAAACATCTTGTTAAATTCCAAGTTTGAACTATGCTCACTTATAATCATCTATCCATAAGAATAAGCACCTCTATATTGCATTACCGAATGAAACACAAAACAACATATCATAATGGGATTTACAAGGAAAACAGGGCTGTTTATCTCATGCCCCATACTTGGCTCTTGTTGTAGTTTTAAAGTTTACTAAAGGCGGCTTGTGAACAGGATATTTTGGTGTGAAAAAAAGTGTGTAGCGCATTGATGCATGCCCACGGCCTTAATCAGGGCATCTATTTTTATCTCTCCATGAGAGTACAAAATAACAAACCATTAAATTCATTGATTAAGAAAACAATAAGGCTGGATATTTTATTTCCATTATCTATGTGAAATCTGCAAAGTGGGTACTGTTAAAGGAAAATTCCTGTATTTTTCAAACTGGGTCTTATTCGTAAGCCATTCTGGCTATGGGTCATACGAAGATTCAGGACACATGACTCTAGCAAAACAATGCATACTGGAACAAGTAGTGCCAGACTCCACTGCTCTACCAAATAATCTTAGATTTTACAGGAAGGATTTCAAATGCTTGCCTCTGCGTCTGATGGAAAGTAAACAGAAATTAGCCCGTATGATAAGCTATTGTAGTTTACTGTGTAGAGATCTGCTACTGTCCAGTGTGTAAGATTTAGTGGCATCTAGTGGTGAGGGTTGCGAATTGCAACCATCTGTCCAGTCTACCACTGCCCCATAACATTTCATAGAGCGTAGAACAGCTAAGGTGTCTCTTCTGAGACAGCAGAGAGTGGCCAGTCAAGATATATTTATTAAGAAATTATATTTACTTATTCAGTAAAACCATATGTTATTATTACTTGGCCACAGACAGATAACATGGAAAATGTAAGCCAAGAGTGTGAAACACTGTTACTGTTTCTGCGCTACAGTCCATTAAAAACCACACATTAAATAATGTTTACACAAACATTGACAAGGGAAACACATTAATTCTGTGATTATGGACCATCGCCAAAACTGCCCACCAACAATAATATCTGTCCCACTGCCAGATTGTGGTGCTTTGATAGCAGCATAAACATAAATATATAATTACTTTGATAGGTTCTATAATAGATCTCAGTCAAGGCAGCAACAGTTACACACATAATCACTTCCTCTTTAGTGGTTTTGCCTACAAAATAAAAGTGTGAGAAGCTTGTTGACTGTAATGCAATATGGAGCTTTTATTTAAATTCTGAACGACACTAAAAAAACCTGTAGCCTGCTTAACACACCTCTGAAAGAGCCATGATTCCCTTAAACGTTCTCTGCGTGGAGATACTGGGGAAATGAAAAAGTGTCCGTAGGTTAATGGATGCGGATCAAACACTGAAACAAAAACAGTGTTGCACATGCTATGATTTGAGAAACATTTGGTGCAGAATCCATTTGTTAAAGACAAAAGACCAAAAAGTTTTGTCTCACGGAGGGATCAAACCCTCCACCTTACCAACTGAGCTAACCAGAGCAAGAATTTTGCTTGGCCATATAAAGATTGTATGTAAGAGCTGGGAAAAAGGTGCAAAAATGTGTGAGCAAATGTACTTTGGAGTCAAGAGTTACTAGTACATGCAAAAATGGGTATAAAATTTAATACAACTTTTATTAAAGCATTGGCGGCTACACTTTTAGATTAGAGTCTTTATCAGAAAGTGGGATAAGTTAAGTGTTTCAACTGTTGTGGAAAGCACTGAGCTCATTATACAGCAATGGCAGAAAAATACGTAGTGACAGCAGAGATGTGATGCTTGGGAAATATCATGGAGGCCCACCTACTCAAGTTGTGGAGAACACTGTAGCATATGTTGTTAACATCTGGTCATACCTTCTATATTTTGCAATTCTCCAGGCTGTTGCTGTCCGCTGCATAAATAACACAAGTTTATACTTTGAAATTGCCTGCAGTACATATGCCAATACCAGGTTAGACTTGTGGGGAGGCGGTGTGTCACTTTATGCCTGAAAGTCATAGAAAAAGTGTAGGCGTGGATCGGCCTGGATAGATGGGTCCAACAAACGGACTTAGACCCAGGAGACTGCTATTATAGTGTGAAACCAAAAGTTGACGTTGACTTATTTAACTTACGTTACATTGAAGATGTATTACACTAAGGTAATGTTATCTTTTCCTAAAATTAACCAATTAGTTTTGATGGCTAAACCAAGGTGATGCGTCATATATACTCTGCTCTCCACAGAATTTAATAGGATGGATCAGAGTATCACCTGCACACAAAATTCTGCATATCCTGCACACTAAAGGTGCAAGGGTGGATGCTCAGAAATTAAGGGAGAATTTCTAGCCCTGCATAAACAACTGGGTTTGTTTTTGTTTTAAATATTTTGTAAATGCAATGATTATAAAACTCCTTGAGGAATTGTATGTTTTAGGGATGAATGCCTTTTAAAACTCTATTTTGTGGCACAGTTGGGGAGATTGGAGGAGAGATGCTGGGATATATCCTTTTATCAGTGAGGACAATCTTTTCCATGTCTCTTGATAAGTATGTATGATTCATGTATAGAATTTCTCTCTTTTCGGTGATCTTATCACTGCTCATGTGATCCATATGTATAAGTGAAACAAATATATAGATGAAGCGAGCAGGACAAAAATATTATATATTTATATCCGCTGTTCCTTTTGCCTCACCACTTCAAAGCAGCTTCATGGTTAAAAACAACATGAAACAAATTCTTTCTACACTCTGTTCTTTTTACCTGATCCAAGCGCACAGCATATATTGAGAATAACCATGTTTTGAGTTATGTTTACACAATAAACATAAATAAAAATGATCAATACTGAAAAGTGTCAGCATGCGTTCTAAATTACTTTTTATAATTTTTCTCTGTTGAGTAAAGCATGGTACTGTCACTAACCAACCAGAACGCATCTCATGCGTCAGATATACACGCTTTGGAAAAGTCGTGTCATTAGTATGCAAAACGGCGATTTTGCGTGTATATGATACGCAGCAGTTTACAATAGCGTTGCAGCACAAAGGAGGCTAACCCTACCTG
>JAPMOB010214093.1:0-25525 GCA_029875015.1 Lepomis gibbosus
GTGTGTGTGTGTGTGTGTGTGTGTGTGTGTGTGTGTGTGTGTGTGTGTGTGTGTGTGTGTGTGTGTGTGTGTGTGCATCACAATGTCACAATGGATAATTAACTTTTGTGACAATGATCAAAGGCTGTGATTTAAGATTTAAGAATTTGATTAGCCCTTTTTGTTTAAAATGGTTTGGGTTGTGTGTGTGTTATAGTGTAAACATTTGGTGATTGGTAAGCTGATTATTACTGTGATTTGGGCCTGGAAACACCAAGTCCAACCGTGTCTGTTCAGATCTGGGTCAGACAGGCGAACAGTGTGGGGTGTTTAATGATTCTAATCATTTGTCTCCTATACCCGCTTTTTTATTTTGTTATTATTTTATGTTGACATCTACAGGTGCAAAACTACAAAGTAGTGTGAAATGCTGAGTGAGATAGGTGCTGTTACTTTATAATCCACTTTATCAGGTTTTAGTACAGAGCCACAGCTCAATTCAAAGGAGTAGTTCAACATGTTGGGTGCTTATTCACTTGCTTGTCAAGAATTAGAGATGAAGACCTAACTCCCCATAAAGCAACAATTGCATTTGTGTTTAACATAAACAAATCAGAAACGTGTTCATTACAGGTGCTGGTAGTAGAGTTTGGCCAATGTAAAAATGTTCAGACCAGTTTGATGCCAAGTCAAAAACCAAACTGGACCAGTAATACTGGATTTTACCACTAGGTGTTGTATGCAATATAATGAAAGCCCAGAAATTAAATGCCTACTTATGGCCTCCCAAATCAAATTCAAGTCATTAATGCTTGCATAAAGAGTGAATGGGTCCGCACCCATCCATCTAAAATCTATAATACAAGCTTACGTTCTTTCTCGGCAACTGCGCTCCTCAAATGAACATCGTCTGGCTCTGCCATCCCTACACACAAAGCAATCTAGTTAGCTCTTACTAGTATTTTTGCTGCTCTTATTAATATCTACAGTCACTTGTAGATCTCTTTATTATTTTATATTTTTTATTTATGCTTTATTGATGATTGTATGTTGTTACTCAAATTTAAGTCGATTGGGATAAAAGCATCTGCCAAATGAGTGAATGTAATGCAGTAACTTTAACAAGAAAACACGAGCAGATCAAAATGAGTAACTGCTATGTTACTGACTGTACTGTCAAGCTATTGCTGGCTAGTTCCCACACTAACATAGTAAACATATGATGAGCATGAATGACATTTTTTATGTTCCAAAATGCACATGCCTTTTTATAGTTTTAACCATTAGTGAGCTGGCTGTTACATTAAGCCCAGCTGTATTTTGCTACTGTTTTTGAGCTCCCCCAGAACTGCTTCTTGTTACTTTTTAATTGTCCAGAACGTCTCATGATAACATCTGCCGATTCAGTTGGTTCACATAAAATGAAACTGATTTAAATCATAAAGCAAATCGGACCAAAAAAACAACCAACCCTAGTTGGTGTATTTTTTGAACATTGGACATGGCCAAGCTAGCTGTTTCCAGTTTTTATGCTAAGCTAAGCTAATTGTCTTTTGGCCCTTGTTCCATACTTAATCCACAGATATGAAAATGGTATTGATCTTCTCATCTAACTCTCAGCAAGAAATTTACAAAGCACATTTCTTGACTTGTTGACCTATATCTTTAAGATCACCTCCCACACGACTGTAGTTTTCTTTTTAAAAACTTGCACATTGATAGAAACAGTCATCAAGTGTGGTTTGTTCAGTCTTCATATGTTTCAGCTAGTCTTCAGTTCTGTTTAATAAGCTTTCAGTGCTTAGTTCCACAATATCGATGGCTTACTAAAACACATAATGCAGCCACTTGGCAACAACGGCTAGAGGGTTAGCAGCAAGCAGCCAACAACCATAGTGCCGCCTCTCACTTCTGAATCTTATAAGAGTTTAGTTTGGTTTGTGAAGTTCAGGTTGCACATATCAGAGGTGATGCTGCTTTTTTTGTTCACTTCGACTTCCTGAAAACCAGTTCTTGGCCCTAAACACCAACACTGGTCACAGGGATTGTGTTTGCTATTGTAGTCCGTCTGCCTACAGAAACACAGAACATAGTCTCTTGTTAGCTGGAAAACCAATTGTATGATATGAGCGGATGAGTCATTTTCACAGTTTGCCCCCTCACTTGAGGTTGTTCAGATACCTGAGGTTTATGTTTCAACCATAGACTGTATTTAAAGATAGACGACATGATGGCTCCCCAAAAATGAAGCCAAAACATCTTGATCGCCCCCTGGTGACAGTCTGCAGTATAGGTCATAAACCTCCATTTTAAGTAGTTCTTATCATGTAGACAGCTGAGCCCTTCTTGCATTGAGTGGGCTGGGTGTATGGGCAGGACGTCAATACTGCGGCTCCAATCCGATCACTGTAGTTCACAGACTCTGGCTCACCAGTGCAAGATGGTAGCGCCTGTATCCGGGATATTTTTTTGTACAGTGGGAGGAAGTGGAGATGCTTTATACAGTCACTGGTTTCAACCTACAGTACTGTATCTTTTTGAAACTGTTAAATATGGTGATAGATCTGTCATGGTGTGGGCAGCAGCTTTGTGTGAGCCTTTAGGTAAGCAGTAAGTTATTTTATATGAACAGTTACATCTACAGATGCAAATGCTATTCCCAAGTCTGTACAATAGTGATCAAATTCTTTCCCTATTTTTAAAATTTTCAAAGAACCGATGACATCTCCTCTTGGAAAACACGCAGTTCAACATTCCTTCTAATTTTGGAAGGACTGGTTATTGTCCCAGTGCACATTTGAGGTATGAGACTTCAGTAGTCAAAGCTGCTGTCAAGCTAACGTGACCTTACCTGTCCAACCTTGACCCCTTTGGGGCGAAATCACACAGTCTTGAGCGTATGAGTGATGTTAGCAGACAAGCTGAGACTCTCTTTCTCTGAATTGTTCAGTCAGTCTGTCTCTTACTCATTTCCTTCATAATTGTCTGTGAAGGTTCTCAGTCATCCAGGTCATAGTTATCCAAGGAAGGTTAACGTAAAGAGAAACTGGACTTGTTGGAAGGTACTTTAAGACAGTTTGCCTCTTTCATTTGTTCGCATCATAATTCCTTGATACTCGTTTCACTTTTTTTTTCTTTTGTAACCAAAGTTTTGCTTTGTATTGGTTTCGTTCATCCCTGTATGGTCACGTAAGTAATATGCACATGGAAATGAAGGCCGAAATTTCCCATTGTCCACATTGAACAAGAAGAAACCACTTCTCTCTTGTTTGGCCTGGGAACGCATTACTGGTATTTTACTTTGTAAAATTTGAACACATTTATGCTAAGAGACAAATGTCTCTACTGGATGCTGTGCTGTCCCAGTGTGTTTATTTATTTATATTTTGAAAGGGTCAGCATCACTGAAATGTGTTACCCACAAGGCAAATTTTTCAACTGCTTTCCCCCAGCCAGATGTTCAAGTAGGCTTTGACATGAACAGTAAAAACCATAGAATGTAGGCAAAACATAAAAGCTGGAAAATCAATTTTAAGACAATTTCAGTATATGTTAAAAAAATAAGTGAGGTATAATGATTTGAAATAACCTGACCATCATGATTATGGTGCTGTATGCACAGATTTTACTCCACTATATCTGCCATATCTGAATGAAAAAAGATCGACTTGAGGTTTCTGGTGCAATGCTGAAATTGGTTCACCCTCAGATAAAATCTGAACAAAAAAGAACTCATTGAGTGTCTGGCTTAGGTTTATGAGAGATAACAACTCCCATTTTCTGGTTAGAAAGTAACCATTATGATGATTTTTTTTAAAGAAATAACAGTGGAAGCCTTGTATTGTGTTGGTACTGCATGAGGAGGCAGAAGTGAGTGCGTCACTGAGTGACTGAGCAGAGGGAGAGAAGTGCAACTAGAGAGGCATGATGAGGTTGCCTGTCAGAGTGAAGCAACAGGAAATCATCTGCATCTGATGTCTACCACCTTACACACACACACACACACTCACACAACAGAGTATAACAAAAAAACTCTTTTAAGCACATGAATACACAAACACAAGTATATGCTGTATGCAGAGACATGTAGACATAAAAAATTAAGAATGAAAGATGCACACTTGCATACACTTGCACACACACACACAAACGCACACACACACGCATTCAGACCACATGATAGTTAGCTGTCTGAACTTCTGCTGAGCCCAGACTCTGTCAGAGAGAAAAAATGTGTGTGTTTGTGTGTGTGTGTGTGCACGCGTGTGTATGCGCGTGTGTTGTTCCCTTTCTATCGGTCATCACTTCCTGAGGAAAAGCATGACCACACACACACACACACACACACGCAGTGTCTTCTCCTGTCACTGCCACTGTCACTTGTTTGCTGGTCATTGAGCTGACACCAAACACTCTCTGAATCGAAACAGGAGAAACAGGGTGAGTGGACTGTCCTGTACACCGATTGTGTATGTGTGTGTGTCACCTCATCATTCAGTTCATGGTGTTGAATCAATGAATGAGCCGTGGATAGCTACAAAGAATGCAAAGACCAGTCTACTGCTACATCTGATGAAATACCTGGCTGTCAGATAGATCCAGTGAACACATTTGTGTGTTTAAAAATGGTGTATGGTGAGTTGAATTCCACTTTCAGTCTTTTAGGAACAGACATCAGTGCTTACCAGTTCTGCACGCCTCCTCTCAGGTAGTTCATCGCCTCATTAACTCACTTGAGCTCAAAAACCTTAATAGTTCATAGATTCTTCCTGTAATCTTTATCTGTAACTAGCTCATCTAAGGCAGTTCCATATTCTCCATATTCTTCAGACAGTCTTCTGTCTTTTACGTTGTGTTCTTGCATGTGTTTTTGTGTAAATGCACGAACCAGGTGCTCCTTTGAAATAAAAAAAACACAAGGTTTAAGTCAGAATTAGACATGAAGTAGTTGTGAAATTTTCTGATCAAAACCTATCCTCAACTATGTAATAACTGAAACCTGTGTGTGCATGTTTGTTGCTTGTAAAATGCAGAAAAGCTAACTTTTTTTCAATTTGTGCCCATTTGTAAGATATTTTGCCTCCCTCTAAATCTGACCTGAGGATGACCTAATGTTTGTCAGTGCTCCACTTTCCTAGCTTTGGAAGATGAAAGCCAAAAATTAGACAGAAATCAAATAGAAATCAGAGAGAGGTTGTCTGGGTGCTGTTTTACTCAGAGCCGTGCCAAGCAGAACGAGATTTTGGTTTCTGAACTCCCACTGTGCCACGTTTCATGATTAAATTCAGTACCAACCAAGCAAGTGGGTTTTCAGACACCAGGAGACTCTCGTTCCTGTCAAGAGGGCAGTCCAGACCGCTGGCTGACACTTTGGGTGCACATGGTTTTCCATTACTCTCCTGTTTGATCATTTAGGTGCAGAAGGGGAAGGCCCTTTCAGGTAATTCTGCCCATAGTGGCTTCACACCACCAAAGTAAAAAAAAAAAAGTGAGATTTCCTGAAGAGTGATGCATGCAACATTTTACCCTGATGTTTTTGATGGGTTACACTGAGCTCCTGCTCAATAACTAAATTGGTAAAATCAGCTGCTTACATATAAAGCATAGCATTATTGCACCACGTGATCTTTCCACTGTATCCCACAGTTTCCTCATGCGGGGACTAGCCAGGTAAAAACCAAGCACACTTTATCTTTTCAAAGAAATTGTGGGGACTGTGAGGCAGACGTGCAGGCGGGCATATCTTTGTTTTAGTCACTGACACTGAACCACATGCTGTTTTGCATGAAGAGGTCAGGAAGTCACAGAGCTCTGTGCACTAACTCACTCCGTCTCTCTGTCTCTGTGTTTCACACATACACACATTCATATATAGTGTAATATAAATGGCTTACCGTGTCAAAAAAAAACACGCCTTCTTCTAGAGGGGAAATATTCTGCAACATCGTCATCAGGATGTTATAAAGGCAACAACAAGAAAACTTGTGAAGTGCAAAATTAATCACATGCACATCTCTATTCATATTTACCCATTTGCAGTTTGCTTCACTTGGTTATGATGTATAAAGAATACCATCAGAAATATGTTGTTTTCCTGTGTGTATATTGCAAATTTTACAGTTCTCATGTAGCAACCCAATTAATTTTAAACTAAATCTGTTCAAATATCGAAACATGCTTCCAACAGTGAATTTTGGTCGAGTGATTGTCTGCTTTGGCATTAGTGGTGTAGTTCTCACCCTCAAAGAGAGCACATAGTTTTTATGCGAACAGAGAAGATAAGAGGGTTAATGCCTCTGAATGCAGCGGGGCAGGTTCTGCCTTTTGTCTCTTACATTACTAAATATACCACACTGGCTCCTGTGTTGCCTTCTCTCCTTTCCTAGACTTCTCCTTGCTCCGTGCATTTTCTTTGCTTGACTGTCAAATGAGTTACTGTGTAGGAGGCTTCTACACCCTCGGAAAAAATGATGATTATACAGGATATTTTCTGACTGCAGGGTTTCTTCACTATGAGCTTTTTGAATGCTTTTATGACCCGTTGACCTCACTATGAGCTTTTTGAAGTCTTTTTTGTTGAGTTTTTGTTGATCTGTGTAAATGTTTTCGTTTTGTGGACTTTCTGTATATGAACCGATAAAGGTTCACCCACTTTCTGTCCAGTAATCTGATCCCCAGCCTTTGCTTCAGTCCGTTTTGGAACGAATCATCGCAATTGTGAAGAAAGATGACAGTTAAAAAACATTTCATAAGTTTTGCAACTTTGTCCCTGAAGGAAATATTTCACAAATATTTCTCTCTGTTTGACCTCTTGGTTTCACCTCTTTATTCCCGAACTGCTGCTTTCAGACTGGGAGAACATCATTCCCTCTCCTGAAGTTAACATTGCAGTGGTAGCGTCATTTTGTTTAATGATCCAGCCTTTGTGGGTCAGTCTGTACTTTTGTACTTCACTCCTGTCTCAGTTACTGTCTTTGTCCATTCAAAGATCCTTTAAAAGATTTTACATGAAAAGTGTCACATTTACTGCATGTGTTGACTCACGCAAACACACACACACACACTAACACACACACAGTGTCAGTCAGGCTTGTCGGTACAGTAGCTTGCCAGACCTGCCTGCCAGTTTGCCGTTGGCCTTTTTGTTATTATGTCATGAGTGAGGCAATAGCTAGAAAGTACTCCTACACGTTGTACTTTTACCTGGAAGACAAGTTCTGACATGTGGAAATCTGAGAACTGGCAGGAGACACCGGCACAGCTGTCACGCATGTGCTCACACACACACAAACACACACACACACACACACACACACACACACACACAAACACACACACCTTTGCAAACACAAACCTTACTAATGATCTGTCATCTTTTATAATATCTGAAAGGATGTCACAGATACAAACATGTTGATCTCAGTGGATTTTATACTACACTGTTTCTAGGAACACTCTCAGGAGAGAAGTCACTTTACAAAATTACAACATGATTCAAGCACCATCATGTTGCTGACTTCTCTCCTGCAGTGTCTGATCTGAATTAGATATTGGAATGACTGAAAAGTCTTCATTCATTATACACAGAGCAGAATATCAAGAGAGAACAGGTAGGAATTTGATCGACAAGCAAATCATAGAATTTTTTAATAATAACAATCATGATAATAATAATGATGCGGAACAAAACACAGTCTAGGATGTAAGAATAAAATGCCTAGAAGTTACACACAGTTCTACATAATAATCTGCAACGTGTTTCAACACTCAGAAGGTACTGTCCATTCCACTCCAAAAGCTAGTGTAAGATAAGTTTTTTTTCTTAAAGCCTCTAGGGTGCAGTTTGATTTCTTGAAATGGTCTGGGGACATGCTCTCTGTCACCCCCTCTCGATTTATCTCTCTCACTTGTCATCTCCAGAGCTTCCTCTCTCTCCCACTAGATTTTCCTCTCCATATGATGAGTTGATGCCAACCGGGACACAAGTCGGTCCACTGCTCCATCTATTTAAGGTTTGGATCGGCTGGCTAAGGGCCAACTAATGGAAAAATAACCAGGTTTCCCCATGTATTAATAGTCAGCATTTTCCCCTCACAGCAGCTTCCAAGACACTGGAAGCTACAGCTTGCGGACACACACACACACACACACACACACACACACCTCTTTTCTCGCTCTTGTTCTGAAACAATGTCACAGTCGATGTGAATTTTAAGTGGAGTCCCCGCTGATTTTTGTTGCCACAGTCCAAACAAGTAAAAAGGAAACAATAAGTAGTTGAGAGAGGAGGATGTTTGCTCCACGGGGATGTTTTGTCAAGTAATTTGGAGCCATTTCTATACCTGGTGCTACTGTGCCATCAGAGTATTGCTATTTTAGTTTTGTCCTGTTGCATAATTCATCGCATTCTTTGTCACATTTTTTTTCCAAATCAGGAGCTCAAGGTTGAATAGAGGTGGTTTATTTTGAGATTCCACATTGGTTACAAAAGGTTGTTTGGCAGGTCAGGTGGTTCAGTGCACAGACCTTTATCTTATTGATTATTTATAAACTGTTACTGCTACTGTTTCTTTAGTTTAAATCAATGTCAGAATTCTGGCTTCATTCATGGCTCCCTCTTTCTTAAAAACATGAACAATTTTCCAATATTGATATTTACAAAGACAGAAATTTTGCCTTAAAATTTTGCAGTATATTTTTCTTTGTGTCAGCAAATTCCAATTAAAGACCAAAACCAACAATCAATTGATCCCACTAATGAGAATCATCCAAGTATCCAAAGCCTGCTTATTCTTCTGTGCCATACACCTGCTTTGTTGTCCACAAAATATCTTTGCACAATTTGCACTGGGTGACGTGTTCTGTCATTAGGATGCACATGGGCACTGTATATTATTTTAGTCTCTCCCACAAGTACCATCCTTCAGCAGTAAAAAGTCACTATACATCAAGTTAATACACAGCATAAATAGTCCCCAACAAAAACACTTAATACTGTTGTTTGAGTAAAGTTTGCTAAAAAATTCCCCCATGTTAAAGATTTACATTTTCAGCCAGGGCAAATGAGTCTGAGATTCAGCGCTATAGACAGGGCATGGAATGGCAGAAAGTACTGGGAGACGGACTAACACATCATAGGTTTTGGACGTTTCATTTCATCACACTTAACAAATAAAGAGCCTTATCCTTTTAATATCTTAAAGTTTTTCAATAGCAGATTTTCTTTTTTTAGTTTGTTAAAAATAATTAAACACATCACATAAACAAGATATTCTACTAATTTCTGCATCAACAAATAACCTCGTACAAACTTCCCTCGACCCTATAGCCCTGCATGTGGTTTGCTTTTGTGTGGACTGTAGTAACCGCTGGCGACTGGACTTTGACCATCTCGGCTGACTTCTCTTCTGCAATGTCTGATCTGAGTTAGATATTGGAATGACTGAGTCTTCATTCATTATACATAGAGCTAAATATCAAGAGAGAGATCAGTGTGGTAGGAATTTGGTCAACAAGCAAATGTTTTTAATAATAACAATGATAATAATAATAATGATGTGGAACAAAACACATTCTTTCTAGGATGTAAGAATAAAATGCCTAGAAGTTAAACACAGTTCTACATAATAATCTGCAACGTTTTTCAACACTCAGAAGGCGTGGTCCATTCTACTCCAAAAGCTAGTGTCTTACGTCCTTGGCCTCAGACAGAGGCTCAAACAGTCCCTTCTGTCTGTGTACATTGGTTGGGCAATCACACAGCGAGCCACCCAAACAGAAATGGAGGAAGATGGTATTTTGAGCAGAAGAGGCGTTCCTCAGTGTTAGAGTTTGTCTTGTACTCCCTGGGATACATTCTTCCTCGCTGTTTACCAGATAGCAGACAGACTGCAGGAATGAGCTGGAGGACCAGGGGTACTCCACATGGTGTGTGTGTGTGTGTGTTTGTGTGTGTGTGTGTGTGTGTTTTATATACATATTTAATCATTAACACTATGTACAATGCAGCATGTGGGCTTGTCTATGTATGTTTGCATTTTTTCCCCTTCCTCTGCTCTCCTACTACTTTCCTTATCTCATCCTCCCTTTCCCTCTCTGTCTCTCCAACTTTTCCTCTTCCTCCCCTCCTCTCTCTGGTTCTTCCAGTGTTGTTTTCTTTTAACAAGGCCACATACAGTCAACAAAGGATATTGCATCAGCTGTCGCGTCACTGCTTCATCTCCCTCCACAGTAGACATGGTGGACACCCAGCAGCTCCTAGCCTGGCCCGTCGGTTTCAGCCTGAGCGCCGTGGACCTGTCTTCAGAGCTGGACGACAGCTCCCACTCCCTCGACATGAAGCATTTGTCCACGTTAGACTACGCCTCCATCTCCTCCTCCTCTATCCAGTCCTCCCTGTCTCCCCCGCTCGTATCCTGCATCTCCTCCGCCGGTGTGGCCTATGACCCCAGCCCCCCGCAGAGCGAAGAGCACCTGACCAACATGGACTACACAAACATGCACAGCTACAGGATGGAGCCGGACACGCACAGTAAGTCCTGTCTGTGTAATGGGTTAACCAGAGTGAAAACACGTTATCTGCTTTCTTTATGCTGATTAAATAGACATGGAGCTTAGCAGCACAGTTCACTTGCAGAAGGTAGAACCTGAAGTCTTCACGTAAAAGCTTTAATGCATCAAGTGTACCACATTTAGAGGAGAGTTTGTACTTGTGCTAAAAACATTAATTAACAGAATAGTGGTTATAGCCAGAGACTAGGTTTAACCAACAGAGCATTAAACCTGAAAGTGGATATATGAGGTAAAGTAAGAAGATTTTAACTTTCTGTCCGTCTGCCTCCTACCTGCCTGATGATGTTTCTAATATCAGACTTGATCAAGTTGGAGCCAGAGTCGCCTCCGCAGTACTCTGAGAGTCCCGTGTTCTCCAAGCTTCAGGACGATACGACAGCGACTGCGCTAAACATCGAGTGTCGTGTGTGTGGGGACAAAGCCTCGGGGTTTCACTATGGTGTCCATGCCTGTGAGGGCTGTAAGGTACGACTGAAAGATGTCATGAGTAAAGATGAAAACAAGATGTATGATTTACTGTATGTATCAACTTACTTCCCCAAAAGACAACGAAAAGCAGCAAAGCGACTATGAGGCTGGATCTTAGTTATCAATTGGTCTACACAACCAGCAGAGCTCTGTTTTCAAATTGCTGTTCAGTTTTGAGGAATTGTTGGACCAAAACTTTTTTTTTCTCATTTCTTTACTTTGTTTGGTGGGGGGTGTTCTAGCAATCAGTTATTTGAGTATATTATGTCTTAAATGGCAATGCACATAGGTGAAGAACAAATTGATTTTTGCTCTCAATAAGTAATGCTCAAGATCGTACCACCTTAGAGGAAGAGTCATGTCAGGAAATGGTGATGGGTGTAACCATTTCTACTGCAAATCATAACGTTTTGTTTCCCTGCCAGTCTTCCTTTTTCTGTCACCATGTGTCACTCTTCGGTGAAACATGTTGGTGGAATAAATAATTCTATAATGCCTGTAGAGAAGTGAGCATTTTTTCGTCTTTTTGATGTCTGTCACTCTAACCACAAGCCCCATACATTTTCCACTGTGCAAGGGCTCAGCAAAGAGTTGTGCTTCTACAGACGGTACAGCCAGCCCCTTAAACTCTCTGTCTGTTTGTCTGTCTGTCACTACAGAGTATATAAATAACTAATAGAGTGTGGGGGAAGTTTCACACATATTTCCATTTTCTTTGAAATATTGAGACATTATAAGAACAGCACATAAATTGTGACATTGTCCAAAAACAAGCGAGGTGGATTTTCAGAAATAGCAACAATACTACGTATGCTTTTGTCGGTAGTTTTTTGTTTGTTTGTTTGTATAAAAAGCTGCTGTACATGCTGTGTTTCTCTCACCTTCAGCAAGTCTCTGCCTTTTAAGAAAAGCTCACCCTAAGCCTAACTTTAAGACAATAACAGAACAACATGTATAAGACATAATAATAAGAGAAAAATAGCACTATTATAAGTACTTGCATAAATAGATAATACGTGTAAGAATAAAACAACTTTCTGCCCTTACAAGATTTACTTAGCTTAGATTACTTTATATGCGAAAAAATACAGATACCTCAGCTTGCAGCATAGTCTTATATTTTTAATGTTACATTTATTTATGGACATTATAGATAACTATTAACATTAGAGATCATCTGTGGAACGTTCCTAAATGTTATTTAGGGAAGCAATCACCTGGAATCTTGAAATATTTAGGTATGTAATAATAAAACCCTTAATGTTGATACCATCAGAGGAAAAAAGAAACCTTGACATGCAATGCGACTAGGCAAATAGCAACACCTGTTTGATGTAACAATAGTTACAATGCAATAGTGCAATACAATAGGCCTGGTATAAATGCTACATTACTTAAAGGATGAGTCTGGTGATATTATCTGTTTTCCACGAGAGGACCAAACTCAGCAATGAATTGATCTTACTAACAAGTACTGCCTTTGTAGCCAAAGCCTCATATAGTGTATTGTTTAAAACACATCAATGAGCCACATGGTTACACTGAGTGACGTGTTTCCATGAAAATGTGCTCTGTGGTTTATTTTGATCATATCCCACATACACCCACCTGCTGCCGTAAATATACTACTTACTTCTTCAGTTTTTAACACTACAGCCCAGCTGTTTTAAGATGTTTCTTAGCCTGCACAGCTTTCTATAAAGATAACTACGTCGGTTGTTTGTGTGTTGACTCAGTTGTATGATGCAGTTGTTTTGTAATGTACTGCATTATACTGAGGTGTTAATATTTTGACAATCTCATTTACACATTGGAGCAACAAAGGTATTATAATCCTCTTTCAGTCTGTCAGGACTATTGTACAGAGTTTTTTTTTCTGTCCACTTAGTCTAAGTCATACTGTACCTTCAGAGGCTGAATGAAGGTAAGGTACAGTATTCATTGTTCTGCTAAGGTCTCTGGGGAGACTCGCCAGAAGAGGGGGTCAGCCAAGAAGGCAAACACTTAATTGTTTCAAAACAGAAAACATTCTTTATTGAGGTGGAGTCTTGACCCCCTTTAACTTCCTCCTTCTTTAAATAACCTACGATTAAAAAAGGAACATCTGTGCATTCACAGGAATTCAGATGCCAAAGACACCAGTCTTCACGTAGAGACCAGATGTGATTACAAAAAACTCAAATACAATTCTCCTCATGACAAAGCCCTTAGGGTTTTTTTTCTTTTTGTGTCAATTCTACTCTATTCAATTCCTCTTTCTGTTAGTCAGCACACCATCAAGTCATCAACAAACCCATAAGTGTGTGTTAAGAGTTTGGCCATGGCTGCATAGTTAATAGCTGAGATAAGCACAAGTCTTATGGGTTCTAAGGTTGAAAACATCAAAGCTCAAATCCACCCTAAATCACAATCTACTTTCAAACACACTTGTGGGCAGTAGGATTGGCTTCCTCACAGATTACAAAGAAACAGGTATCTAATCTGCATCTATTTGTCAATAGATGTTATATGGAACAAGAAACTTGAATCAGAAGTTGAAAATGTAAAAACTCCAATTATTGCTTCTCCTGTCATCTGTCAGCTATGATACAGCTGAAAGTGTTTTCTGTATTTGTAAGGCACATACAGTACTAGGAAAAGCATTTCCTACTAAAATCTTTACAAGATTTTTTCTTTACTTTATTACCATTTGTTATCATACTTCTGTCTTATTTGCCAACACAAAGTCTGTACTATAAAAAAGTAGGATATCTTTAGTGACAATATTTGAAGTAAGTGTCCATCTCTTTCTTTCTCACAGGGTTTCTTCAGACGCACAATCAGGTTGAAGTTGGTCTATGATCACTGTGCTCTTCACTGTCGCATTCATAAGAAGTCCCGCAACAAGTGCCAATACTGTCGCTTCCAGAAGTGCCTCAATGTCGGCATGTCACACAACGGTAAGATGGTGATACTGTCATACACAGCTTTGAGAACAATCAGTGTACATGTGCTTGATTCATTTTTATTTTAGACAAACTTGCATATGAAATGAAAACATTTAAAGTTAGGCCATGAAAAAGCTTAACTACATGAAAGGAACAACAGTCAAAGCTTCTGTACCTTCAGGTGTTTCCGTTTTTTGTGACTTGTCTTCAGACAGGAATGAACCCCCCCATTTACGCTCACTATAAATAACATTTATACATGGGTTAAAAGACAGGTTTTTCTTTGAAATTGTGGCCCAGGAAGCGCCTGTTTGCAGATGAATTCTTCTGCCTCTGGTGCCCTCTGAGAATGGCAGAAATACATCTACACCACACTGCTGCCAATTTGGTCATTGAGGTGTGATGGTCATATATGCAGCAATGTTCACCACTGCCTTCTGTGTTGCCAGTTGCTTCCTCTGTGGTCTTCAGCCTATATTGCAACCCTTTGGTCATGCTTTAGTTCCCATCACCCGTGCAATGTACCTGCCACCCCAAGAGCATGACTCAAAGATTAAATTGTGGTTGAAAGGAAACTTAAACCCCCTCTTCCAAGGGCTCGTGTTGGCAGAATTGAAAGCAAAAAGCGGTAACTGTGTTTAGATGTTTGGTAAAACTCTCTGATGTTTGTGCTGCTCTCAAGCTGAAAGAGTGAGCCAATGAAAGTACTTGTTTACTTTACTCACTTGCGTATTTAAACCTAACATCAGTTTTTAATGAATATATTAAAAGATATAAGTCTTTATCTGTTCCACTAAAGGACATTTTCACTGCTTGCCAACAAAAATGCGCTTGAACAACCTCATGAAAGCCCCAGAAGACGCTCTTGTCAGCTTTGCTGCCGTTTGAATGCGTGGATTGCGGTGTTAATTGTTAAAAGACGTGTGCTTATGTTTGTAAAACAGTTATTGGTCTGCCATCATGGGCCTACCAAAAATGTCAGAATTATCAGCTGAGTGAGAACAATGTAAGAAGTTGCTGATGTTACAATATAAGGCTTTGTCTACAGTTTATTTTATTACACAACATCTACTGAACTTTAAAAAAAAAGTCTAATGTAATTAGCAAATCCACATGTATAAGCCTTGCTACACCCACACAGGAGTTTTAACCTATACATGCCAGGTCAGGGTAGAAATGCACCGAATACTGAAAGAGAGCAAGATACTGCCAACACCTCCCACACTCAGCCCCGTGTGGGCTCATCCATTGTTCTGCCTGTCCAAATGCAGTTTACTGCTTCTTCTGCAGATTTACATGCTGCATTTGATGAGAAATGTTTTTTTGTTCTTAAAAACTGCCCGCAATTTACATTTATTGACAGCAAACATACAACTGATCTCAGGTGTGATTGTTATTTCCCTACGTAGCGCTAACAAAGTTCATTTATATGATCTTTGCCATTTGCCGCACATTCTGTTTCTCTTCCCCTGGTGTGAGTAAGTGTAGCCACTAAAACACAAGGTGAAAGCGATCAGACGATGGCACCTCACAAGCTCCACAACAGACTTACTGTATGTAGAGAAATCATGAATACACTTATACCATGAGACATATCTGCTCTCCCATGTGACTGATAAGCTGTTGAAAGCTTTCGATTTTTTAGCCTTTGTTGGCCACTGGAACACATCAAGCCCGTTTTCATATCAAGCGCTGACAGTTGATTTATCGTGTACCTCATGACTGTGTAGGTGTACACTAGTTATGCTTGATTGACATCTCTCTGACTCTCCTGATAGTTTTGTTGTGCCTATTAGGGTAGGACAGCCCCAGTCTTTTGATATTAAAATTCTCGGCATAGCTTTACACAACTTGACTCTTGAAGATCCGTCATGTTAGCCTTTCATTCAACACGGGACTGAATTCTGACACTGTCAAAAATAATAACCTCTCCATTTGATAGCGGGACTGCACCTGAAAGCTGTGGCCATACAAGATTTTTTTCTCATCTGCTGAGGCCAGAAGCTGACAGACAAGGAACTAACATAGGGTCGTGAACAATCCCACCCCTCTCTCAAATCAAACCGGCTGGACGTTGAACAAGTGGAATCCATAAGCAAATTCTTCTTGCCCCTGCTTCTCACTGAATTGAAAGGGTACAGAAATCCAGAGTTACTGCAGCATAAGAAGCGGTGTATTCACATAAATGGTTGAAAACACCTGCGTGCGAACAGAGTGCCTCTGGCACACATCTGCATCTCGTATTAACATTAACTAAGGGGGCATTAGCATAAGACACTTACAAACCATCATCATTTTGCAGGTGTAGAGGCACACAACTGTTCATTTTCACATCTATAAAAGAGCACTGTATTGTGGGATTGTTTGCAGAAAGTATTCGAACTGTCAAGGATACATGGATGTTTGTTCCGTTGTGGAATTTATCTTTCCGCAAAAGTGACCATACCAACATTTTTTTCTCAGATGATTTTGTTGTTTCTATTTGTAGTATCAGACATGGATGAGTTAAACTCTAATCTCAGTACTGGGGATTTGAGGTCAACAGCAAACATGGCTTTATATTTACAGTACACTAATAGCATCTACTATAATTAGTTTGTTTGTTTCTCCTCTCCTGCCACTTTACCTCTCTGTTCTTCTCCCTGCCTCCTCCTCCGTCCCTTATATCAGTCTACTGTTAGCATGTATCATGAGGTAAAGCCCATGTTTTGAAAGTCTACTCTGTGTGGGTTTTTATTTTTATCAATGATTGACATCTCAGAGTACATAGACCTCAACCCGATTCCTCCAATCTGCTGTGTCACCACTGGTGGCTCGTTGCCAGTTGGTGGTAGGGCCACTTTACTTTGTACTAATTTGCTTAAGGTGTGCATTCATCACACAGTCACTATTACACAATCACGTACACATTGAGATAAATGCACTGCACAGGTTTGAATGGAGGGATAATTAACGACTTCCGCTAACAGAAAAACAGGGTTTAACCATTTCGCAACTTAGCATCAACTTACAGTCCAAGAGTGAGTTCAAAGAACATTTTCACTGCATTCACCATAAAAATCTAGATTACAATTATACATTTGTCAAGCGTAATGCAGCTTTAATTAATTATTCATAACTTGAGCAATGGATAATCAGTCTGAGAAATAGCATATGTATTGTCTTTTTAATTGAAAGAAATAAAACCACGTTTTGAAATGTACATGACAGTTTTTTAGATTTTTGAAATGAGCACAATTACCAATAAAAATACATATATATTGTTAAAGGGAACAGCATTTTTGTAATTGCTTCATGAGACACACCTCATAAAACCACTGGAGGAACTTTTGTTGTGTGTTGTTGCCAGTGGATTTTCCCTTTCACAGCACAATGGTAATAGCTGTGTGACTCATTTGTAGAAGTTGTAGAACAATCCAAAATCCAAAAAGATATTATCTATATTCTGTTTATTATCACATACGACTTGTCGCATTAGTCAAGCTGGAAGCAGGGAAATTTTGCTCAAAAAATGAATGAAACTGACAGTAGTCTGTAATAGCTGCCAATTAAATTTCTGCCGATCGATTAATCATGCAATTGTTGCAGCATACTTTTGTGGTACTTTGGTGACTAGATCTCGATGCTGTCTTCAAATTAAATATATCATTTTGTGGTTGTGTCCAGAAATGAAAATGTTTTGATGCTCACTTTGAACCACCATAACCCGTATTCTTTCTTACAGTATGTTTCTGTGTCTGCTCTTATATACTGTGCCTGCCTGCCTGCCAGCCTTGTCTCCATGTGTGGCCCACGTGTGCACTAAACTGTGTTTCTGTCTGTCCGCTTCCTTTTCCCAGCCATTCGTTTTGGCCGGATGCCCCAGGCAGAGAAGGAGAAACTGCTGGCTGAGTTCTCATCTGACATGGAGCACATACACCCGGAGGCAGCGGATCTGAGGGCTCTGTCCCGGCATCTGTATGAGGCCTATCTAAAAAACTTCCCCCTCACCAAGGCCAAGGCCAGGGCCATCCTCTCTGGGAAGACCGGAGATAACGCAGTAAGCAGTGTCTCCTTAATTCTACTTAGAGAGGTGGCGGATAGGGATGGCATGTGCCTGCATAAGCCAAAACCTAAGAATTAAATTTTCTACTGGATATCACAGTACGGTATATTGTGTTTGCAATTAACCTGCGTTAGCAGATAAATTTTGTGATGAAGGCCAAGGAAACATTCTTCATTGGTAATGATTACATTTAAATACAAAATATATCTGTTATAGATTACAAAATATTCACAGCATACTGTATGTATAGTATGTAAAACACCTTTTAAAATACGGCTGTTGGTTTATAAAGCACTTAATGGTTTAGGGCCAAAATACATTTCTGATGTTCTGCGGCACTATGACCCATCCAGGCCAAGTCAAAACTTAAGATGGAGAAGCAGTATGATATAAAGCAATTTGAATTGCTTTGTTGTTGAAATGTGCTATACAAATAAACGTGCCTTTTCTTTGCCACACACTGATCTGGGCTGCTGGAGCAGTTGCACCGTCCCTGTCAGCTTTTTATCCACCGTAATTGAGATGTACAGTTCAAATTTGACCTATATTTTATTTATATGTTTTTTTTATGAATCCCACTCATCACAAGCAACCCAACCACCAACCAAACGACACGACTGTACATGTATAATTAAACAGAACCAGTCATGATGGTTTAAATCAGCACAACCTCATAATCTGCCAACACTAAAGGAAATGAAAAAGCTTTCTTTAGTATAAAAAATCTATGTATCTTCACTTACACATATACCACAGATTTTCTCTCATGTGGTGCCTTGAGTTTTAAATGAAACAAGCAGTAGCGGGGAAAAACGATGGTAAACAAGACAAGTTTGAAGTGAAGGCGTTTAGAAGCTTTGCACTTTAAAGTGGTTCAAACTCTTCCACTCACTGCATGTGTTACCATTTTTTTGTCAGCATTGCTTCATGTTTCCACGCTCAGTTTAGTTCAAATGAGGTCTTTTCAGGGTTTTATTGCTGCTCTAACAAGGAAAGTGGACTGACTGGTTTCTACATGTCTTGGCTGTTAGAAAATCTCTCAGGTTACAGTGGTCAAACTTTGCAACACGATAACACGTCTTCTCAGCACTCTGATGTATAGTAATGACTTCAACATTCCTACTCAAAATGTCAAACTAATTTATAAAGACATTTGGTAATATATAGAAGGGGACTGTTGGCCAGATACCCTGAAAATGTAAGATATCATCTTATTCTGTGTTTTTGTACTTGAGTTTGAGATATCGAATCTCAGAATTCAAAAGAGACTTACTCAGGAAATCCACATCAACTGAATTACAAGTGGCAGAATATTTTATAATGATCCACAGTGCATTTGTGTTGATGACTTCTTAAAACGATATTATCATGAATACATGATATAATTAAAGGTTTTAAGGTTCTTTTAGATGGGAAACATGCCCCACTGCCATTTTTATGGGTGTTATTTACTAACACATTCAATATAGTTTTTATCTATTCATATAAGACAAATCAGCTTCGTTTGCAAATATTTTCAATATGTAACATTGTCTAAAAGCTGGTTAAAATAAATCTATTAGTAAATAGCCTACCCTGACAACTGAACCTATTAATTAAATTGTCATTAGGTAAAGGCTTTGAATTATTGCAGATTGCACAGACCAGTAGCTTTTCATATATTTTTAGACCCGAGAACATGGATAAGGCAGTTAAAATATACTTATATTTAATTAAATTATAGTGGTTACTGAATAATGAAAATGAGGGTGTACATGAACCTAAATGCACCAATTACAGCGCTTGCCCTCAACAGTAATTATTATTACCAGTAGTAGTATTGGCTCTTTCAATGTACAAGTAGCATTTTTTCCCCTTCCTACTGCTTCTCTCTCTCTGTACAGTCAGATAAGTTCAAGGCCACTTCGCATCTCTTTTGTCTGATTGTTATGACTGTTCATCACAGCAAAAGCAGCCAAATGGCACTGAATCCACTGAAACCACAGCAAACCTCCTGAAACATAATGGGAGTCATTGGTTTTATCTTATGTAGAATATTTACATTTTTTTAACATGTGGGGCTTTGATATGACTTGATGTACAATCAGTGTTTAACTGCACCAGCACTCCAGACACACCATCAGAGGTGAAGGAAGAAGATAGTTTTTACAATTCTTATCCTCAATAATTACACATTTTGTTTGACACTTATTTTTGTACAATGAACTTGACATTTAAAGTGGATAACTTAGATATTTCTATGGAAACAGAATAGACAGACATGGCAAGTTTCACTCAATAATTTATTATAGAAATGATACATTTTTAAACAAGAAAAACAAAAACTTACCATAAAGATAAGATTTGTTTTATATTTGTCAAGCCTATACTTTTGCTGAAAGGTGACCATAAGCAGTTTCTGAATAATGGCAAATGGTAAAATGTAATGAAACAGTAGCACGAGCAGAAAGGTCAAGCAAAATGACTCATTCTGTTATGCAGAGACATATATCTAAAGGTAGCTAACTTTAGCCAACTGTCAGCAGCAAACCCCTTGAGTGCAATGAACGGAGCAAGTGTGCATTTTTAATGCTTATGAATTCAACATTTATAAGAGAATGAATGTGCTATTCATTCTTTAATAGTTACTTAGTTGGTCTTTAAATTATTTTATTCCAATATTGGCAGACCTGAACCTCCATACAAACGCTGCACATACTATGGAATCATAGATTTGTGCACATTCAGCACATATTCCAAAAAAATGACACTGTTCACCAGCCACAGTCTTTAATTCAATTCAGTTCAGTTCACGTAAGAAATGATTATTCATTTCATAACGTTTTGTGAGAATTGCTTGCTGTAATTCCCTGTAGGATGTCTCATTATTCATTCTACTGCTATGAAAATGGAAGAAAATAAGTGTATGAATGGTACCATTCATCATTCAGGCCTATGCATGTCCTTGCCAGTGTTTTTTAACAGTAAGCGCAACTTTAACTCAGTTAAGCTTAATTTACCTGAAAAGTGTTTTTGTCTGCCCCAACCTGCAGCTAAGATTTGTTTACTTTGCCCATCAGACATGAAATGAAATGTGCAGTGTTTGCTTTTGCAGATCTGATGAATGAGCCATGACCAAAGTGCATACGTGGTATATGTGATTACAGCTGTAGCTCACATGTCCTCAGAAAACCTACAAGGAGCTGATGCTGGGTTTTTTTCTTATGCTTCCTCCCTCTTTTTCTGCCTATTCTTTCTTCCAACAAATCTCTCTTCTTTAATATTCTTTCTTTTCTCCATCCAGCCTTTTGTTATCCATGACATGAAGTCTCTAATGGAAGGGGAGCAGTTCATTAATTGTAGGCAGATGCCCATCCAGGAGAACCTGCAGACATCCGCCCTAACGGTCGAACATGGAGGTTAGAAGTATACAATACTGTTCTGTCATGATGTGAGGATGTTATCAAGTTTTTCTATTTTTTTCTTTTCTTCTATCAATATAACCTTATAATAAAACTGAACTTCCATTTTCATTTCACATCATTATTATAAGTCCAGCCCAAAGGGAGTTCCCGTCTCCCACAGAAAACTCTGCTCTGAACTGCTTGAAAACAGCTCGTTTGTAGACCAGCCGCTTCACTTTCATTCTTGTGACGACACAGGGACGACACGCCCTCGAAAACACCGGGGCAAAAACACAGAGCTGCAGCCCACACCTCTCCTCTCCCTTCCAAACACTAGCTACCCTCCAGGCAGTCAATAGACATAATGTTGTTACTGTGATGTAGAGACAGAGCTCAACTTTATGGATGTTACAGATTAATAACTCAAACTCTTGCTCCAGCCAAGCTGGTCGGCAACATGTACAGCTGAAACAAAGCCGTGTTTGCTTCTCACGGACCCGCCTTCTCTGCTTCTGATTGGCTAGTAGTGTTGTAGTCAAGACTGCCCAAACTGAGACCAAGTCAAGACCAAGACCAGAGTTTATCAATGCCGAGACAAGACCAAGACTTTTAGGGGCTGAGAGCAGTCGAGACCAAGACCAAGGGAGAGCAAGACCGAGTCAAGACCAAGACCAGTTCCCTGCATTGCATGGCACGCAATAAAATGTAGAACGAGATCATAGCTTTTCCCATTAAAACACCCACATACAAACATAAAGAGCTGAAATCAACGTAGGCATCGGGAGGGGTGACAACGGTAACAACACGTTTATTTAGGGTTATTGGTTGCATTTGAAGCAATAAGTTTTACTTCCAATCAAAGTTAGGATGTTAACAAATCAGACAATGCAAAAGCAATTTATTGATATTCACAAAGTTATGGTCTTGACGGGTCTTGAAATAAAATCCCGAGTCTCAATGTCCGAGACCGAGACAAGACCGAGCACAAAGGTGGTTGAGTCCGAGACGAGACCAAGTTAGCTAGTAGTCCTTATCTAGGAACTGCGCACATGCAACATCCACATTTAGAGACAAGAGGTATCACTCCATAGCTAAAACGAAGCCTTTAATTCAATTCATAATACCACCTCTTTAAAAGGTCTGGAGACAGGGTACTATCAATAATCAGTGAATTGTGTGTGTGCATAGAATTGATTTTGTTCACCTTACTTAACGATTTGATGTAGCCCTAATAAAATGTGTATGTTTTTTTTTTAATCAGGCCTTTGCACATTATGCTCCTCATCATTTCCCAATTGCACGGTGCTGGGCTGGTTTTCCTTGTACTCCTCTAACTAAACTGCCTCATTAGAGAAAATGTGTTTTTTCTATGCACACTTCATCCGTTTCATGTCTCACAGGTGCCCACCTGGGGTCAGAGTGTGGCGTTTTGAACACTGTGGAGCTGCGTTTCTTTCACAGCTGTCAATCACGTTCAGCTGAAGCAGTGAGAGAAGTGACAGAGTTCGCCAAGAGTATCCCAGGATTCATCGATCTGGATCTCAATGATCAGGTGAGAGGCACGAATACTGCTGCTCATCCATTCACATCTGTACACCATCATTCAGTCGGTTGTCAAGTTATAACAAGGTATGCATGTATAGAGGTATTTTATGAGTATAAAAACATCTCTTACCAGCAATCATTGCTGAAGGTCTTATTACCCTCAGCTCAACCTCTTTTCCTTTTCCCAGGTAACTTTGCTGAAGTACGGCGTGATCGAGGTCTTAATCATCATGATGTCGCCCCTGATGAACAAAGACGGCACCCTCATCTCCTACGGACAGATTTTCATGACGCGGGAGTTCCTCAAGAGTCTCAGGAAACCCTTCTGTCAAATGATGGAACCAAAGTTTGAGTTCTCAGTCAAGTTCAACACGCTTGAGCTTGACGACAGCGACATGGCGCTGTTCCTGGCTGTCATTATCCTCAGCGGGGGTGAGTGGGTTTTTTTGTCGTTGGTTTTTTTAGTTTAGCGTATTTTGTAGATGTCAAATCATAGTAGCTAAAGAAGAGTCTTAGTGGTATTACTAATTCAATACAACTCTTGTGACTCTTGTGTCGTTAATATAAAGCTGCAGCAAGGAGTTAGCTTAGGTTAGCATAACGACTGGACACGGGGGGCTTGCCTGGCTCTGTCAATGAAATACACTACCGTTCAGAAGTTTGGTGTCACCCAGACAATTTCATGTTTTTCTGGAAAACTCACACTTTTATTCATCAAATGAGTTGCAAAATGAATCGAAAATATAGTCAAGACATTGACGAGTTTAGAAATATTGATTTTAATTTGAAATAGTAATTTTCTCCTTCATACTTTGCTTTCGTCAAAGAATCCTCCATTTGCAGCAATTACAGCCTTGCAGACCTTTGGCATTCTAGCTGTCATTTTGTTGAGGTAATCTGAAGAAATTTCACTCCACGCTTCCTGAAGCACCTCCCACAAGTTGGATTGGCTTGATGGTCACTTCTTCTACGTACCATACGGTCAAGCTCTTTTCACAACAGCTTAATAGGGTTGAGATCTGGTAACTGCGCTGGCCACTCCATAACAGACAGAACACCACCTGACTGCTTCTTCCCTCAATAGTTCTTTTATAGTTTGGAGGTGTGCTTCGGGTCATTGTCCTGTTGTAGGAGGAAACTGGCTCCAATCAAGAGCTGTCCACAGGGTATGGCATGGCGTTGCAAACTGGAGTGATAGCCTTCCTTATTCAAAATCCCTTTTACCTTGTACAAATCTCCCACTTTACCAGCACCAAAGCAGCCCCAGCCCTCACTTGCTGCTCACAAATGTTCTTCTGTGCGATCCAAACACCTCAAACTTGGATTGTCTGTCCATAACACTTTTTTCCGGTTTTCCTCGGTCCAATGTCTGTATTTTTTTGCCCATCTTAATCTTTTCCTTTTATTGGCCAGTCTCAGATATGGCTTTTTCTTTGCCACTCTGCCTAGAAAGCCAGCATCCTGGAGTCACCTCTTCACTGTGGAATGGCGTTTTGCGGGTACCATTAAAATGAATCTGCCAGTTGAGGACCGGTGAGGCGTCTATTTCTCAATTTAGAGACTCTAATAGATTTGTTCTCTTGCTTAGTTGTGCACCTGGGCCTGCCACTTCTCTTTCTATTCTGGTTAGACCCCGTTTGTGCTGTTCTCTGAAGGGAGTAGTACACACCGTTGTAGGAAATCTTCAGTGTCTAGGCAATTTTTTCGCATGGAATAGCCTTCATTTCTCAGAATAAGAATAGACTGTCGGGCTTCAGAAGAAAGTTCTCTTTTTCTAGCCATTTTGAATGTATAATCGAACCCACGAATGCTGATGCTACAGATACTCTAGCTCAAAGGAAGGCCAGTTTTACAGCTTCTCTAATCAGAACAGTTTCAACAGTTTTTAGCTGTGCTAACATAATTGCACAAGGGTTTTGTAATCATCAATTAGCATTTTAGCACGATTAGCTAACACAATGTACCATTAGAACACAGGAGTGATGGTTGGTGGAAAAGGGCCTCTATACATCTATGTAGATATTCAATTAAAATTAGCTGTTTCCAGCTACAGTAGTTATTTACCACATTAACAATGTCAAGACTGTATTTCTGATTAATTTAATGTTATCTTCATTTTTCCTCCATTCTTTTTTATTGGCTTTTTAACACAATCACACAAACATTAACTTAATCGAAAAAACTTAACTCTAATTCACAAATAAGAGAAAAACAACAAACCAACAATCAAAAATGGCTTAAACAGCAACCTAGACAAATACGAATACGACAAATAATCAAGTTCACAACAGCCAAAAATAAATAAATAAATAAACAAACTGCCGCACAGCATTTGCCAGGCCAGGCTCCAGAGATCTAAGGTAGGACCCCCAAACTCCAAGAAACTGGTCCGACCTGGAGTGGAGAATACCTGTAAGATACTCCAATGGAGTCAATTGAAATATAACTCTATGCCATCCCTGAATAAAGGGACTGGCATACGAGATCCATTGCAATAGTATATTTTTTCTGGCAGCAAATGTCAAGATATTATCCAGTCTCTTGTTAGTTTCCGTAGTGATATTCTTTTTGGTAGCCCTAATACCAAGGACACAGGGTCCATTTCC
>JAPMOB010214097.1:0-36244 GCA_029875015.1 Lepomis gibbosus
TAATGTTATTGTGAGATTACATTTTCATTTTCAAGATTGCATGATAATTTCAATTATGACCCCTAAATGCTTCCATACCTCTCTGACACAGTTTTTAAAAACATGAAATATTTGTTCCACGTACATGTAGCTACTGTTCATTTCTTCTCTTTTACCAGTAACATTCACAGTAAGCTGTACAGATAATTCCAGCTTTATTGTGGGCAAGTTAAGTTAAGCCTACTCCTGATCTGACTTAGGGAACTTCAGCCACTCCACATCAGCTTCCCTTATTTCATCATATGACAAATGCTAAAATTACACAGGTAAACACTGAGTTTCCATCCAAGTTTACTTCAGCTAATGTGGTTAATTTGGGTTAGATCTGCAGTATATTTGCTTATGTTAAATCTGCTCCTCACTGCAGGTCAGGGCTTCACATGTTACTGTAAGAACCATAACTGTGTCCTCTTTCACTTTTGCTTTTGCTGGTCACTGTGTTTATATTTTGTCAAAGCAATTCTCTGGTCTGTAAATTTACAAATTTGTTTCGGTCACCCTGATTGTACCAACAGAACGGTTCGATTTGAATTAGATTAGAATTTCAATTGCAAGGTTTGCCTCAGTTCGTTTTTTGATGAATGGTACTGTTGAGCTCTCACTCCCTCTCACTATTATTCTGCAGATCTGAATTAACCACAAATGTCAGGCTGCTCCTCAGGTCTCCCTGGCAACTAGCTCTGCCGCCAAAACATGTCTTTCTCAGCTTCTTCAGGTTTGGGATGGGCTCAAAGTTAGATGCAGATTGGGAAAGTAACACTGTTCGATTTGAAAGGCATTTCAATGTATCCTTTGAAATCATATTCGACCTAAACTGAGAAGCAGCGGTATTTTGTTGGTATTCAGTTTTGAAAAACGCACAAAGTATTTTTATTTATATTCACACGAATTAGATTAGTCCACATTTTACCAGAAACTCTTTCTCCATATTACTTAAAATAAACATGTGTCAAGTTTGCAAGCTTCTCTGCCTGGAAGCCGTGTTTCTTAGCATGAGTAGGCAGATAAACTAGGCCTATTGTATTATGGTATCGTTTGTTGGATAATGATTTAGGAAAGTGCTGCAGGCTTTTGAGCTGGCAGATAGGCTGCCCTACTTCTAAATGTTATTTGTAGTTGTGTGTATGTGGTTGTGTATATGTACGTGCACGCATTCATCTCACTTCTCTCATCTTTTTCCAGCATGCTACATAGAAAGCCTCAAGGTCTCATACTCCTGCTCCCATCATTCAACCTCCCTACACGCTTATTCTCTTTGTGTTTCACTACCTTCATCTCACTTTCATTGTGGATAGATTTACTTGACGCTCTCGTACTCTTGTCTCAAGTCTGTGTTGGTTTAACCATGCAGGAAGCAGTTGGGGTTAAATGCTGTGAGGTGAGTTGACATTAAATTACTAAAGACTTCCAGCAGCCTCCATTAACATTCACCATACTTTTGTAACTGTATCTACTGCATCTTCCTACTGACTATTTGGAATGACTTAATCCTAAATTAAAGAGATGATATTATTCTTTTTGGCTTTTTCCCTCTCCCTTATTGAGTTATATATTTTGTGCTTGTAAGAGGTTTGCAAAGTGAATAAGCCCGGCCCTAAGGGAGTTCCTATCTCCCACAGAAAACACAGCTCTGAACTGCCTGAAAACAGCTTGTTTGTAGTCCAGCCTTTTCTTCCGCTTTATGCCAACGTCACAAAAAATACACGTCATAATGCTAGCCTAGTGAGTAGTCCAACAAGGCATTAAAAACCCTGGTGGAAAAACACACTAAGCTGCAGCACACAGTGACAAGACGTCTGCATGCTGCTCCTCCCTTCCGAACACTAGCTACCCTCCAGGCAGCCAATGGACATAAAGTTGCTACCAAGATGTAGAGACAGTGCACAGTTAAAACTTTATCGATGAAAGATACATTTGTTACAGATTAATAACTCACCACTCTGAAACTCCTTCTCCAGTCCATGTTGCTAAACTGGCAAGGTGAACATGTACTGGTGAACCAAAGCCTACTGGCTTTTAGGACCCGCCCTACTCTGCTTCTGATTGGCTAGTAGTTCTTAACTAGGTACTGCCCATGTGCAACTCCCAGCAAAGATCTTTTAGAAGTGAGATGTATCACTCCATAGCTAAAACTGAGCGTTCAACACACAGGGGAGCTGCAGCAATGTGCAGTATAACAAAAAATATGTTGTTTTTTGAAAATGAAACCGTGTAAACCTGATCTGGTACAACCCCTAAATAAAATGATGAACCTGAAAATGAGCATAATTATGCAAATTAAGCAAAATTATGTTTTCCATAAGGAGACAGCAAAAACATAAGCATGGCAAATATCACATTCAGACTGACTGAATGGGTCATCTCACGTCAGCCAAACCTCTTTCTGAACTGGGCTGGAAAAGGGTCGCCTTTTGCATGAATGGGAATCCTTGATACAGTTTGCCATCTAGAAACTTTTGTATAACAGACTCCCCAAAACGAGAGAGAGTGAGAGAGAAAATTTCAACATGTGGGTAATCATGTAATGCAATTTTGTGTAATCCTGTGGTTTAGTGAAATGACAAAGACTGCATTCTTTGCTAACACTGAAAACAATCAACTTTCGAATGCAGGTTTGATGCACGTTCAGTAGACCCGTATATTACTTGCCTCCCCAGTATGAAAGGGTTATAAGTGGCAGCTTAAACAAGCATGTTACAAATGTGAAGGTTTCTGAGCATTTTTTTGTCACACTTTAAAGTAATAGTGTGACATTTTCAAAAGTATGCTTAAAAATACATTTTCATGCGGAGTGTTAGATGAGAACAATCATACTGCTTTCCTGTCTGTATGCTAGATATGAAGCTTATGCAAGCAGCCTTGCCGATTAGCCTAGATTAGCAAAACAACTGGAAATGGGGTAGCCTAAAAGTTTTGATTATACTGTATTTACATACATTTAATAATGTATTCACAATGTTTGCTGAAAGATAATTTATAATAATGTACCTGTATTTATGATGTATTGTTTATAAAACATGTTCTTGATACATGGTATATTGATGTCAATTGCCTTTTATTATACAAGATATGTATCTACAATCTACTATTTTATATGTTGAGTTTGACTGATGTTTTACTGATTCTTCAGGGTTTTTTTGCTTTATTCCTGATGACACAGTGGTTTCCCCCTGCTATACTCTAATTGGATAAATGATGTGCTTCTTCTCATCTTAAGGACTCTAAAATGCTTCAGCACTATGCATCCACACAGCCACTAACAAGATAATGTATTCTCTGCTGTCCAAGTAACACAGCTAATGTGAATGTCACTCAGATTAACAAGATCTCAGTTTCACAGAGGACCATCTCCCTGCATGTCAAACTCCGTCTAGTCGTTAATGTCTGTCTCTTAAGTAGCATAGGGTTTTAATAGATAAAACAAAAGCCAGGCTGTATATTTAGTTGTTGATTGAACAGAAATGGTGCTGTGTGATGTGCTTTTGTATTGTTTACGTAACACACCGCTCTGCAGAGAAAGTTTGAGGAACTGTTTTGCTGGATTCATTGTTATCTCCACTTGCATCAACCCATCAGGGCAGACAAACTGAATGGATAATGAGGGAGGAGACAGCCCATAAGCCGTTTTATCATATGCACTGGAGGCATTAGCTTATTTTTGGAGCAGAATCTCAATTTCCCAAACTCTGTTTTCTTGTGCTTCCTTTGAATAATTTGATCCCATTTGGATTTCAGTGTGATCTTTGCCTTTGACTGGTCTAGTTTCTCGCTTACTGTGTGTGTTTTGGGGTTATGATAAAGCCTGCGCTCCTCAGATCTTTCTGTCTGCTTGTCTCTGTCTCCTCTTGCCATCACCTACATTAGATACATCAAACAGGAGTGTGTTGTGACTTCCCAACATTATCTGGGCTCCATAATCCCTGCTAAAAGTGTTACTGAACTGACCTTCTCTTCTAACAGTTACAGTTGATATCAGACAAAGAGGTCTCTCTCGTACACCAGCCAAACATTCCTGATGGTCAAAATCCATGAACTGAATACCCTGAATATGTTACGAATACAGTTATCTCTAGTCAACAACAGCTACTGTTACATTCCAGGTTTATCTTTTTCGATTAAGAAACTAAATATGATTCCTGCAGCAGACATTGATGTAGGCCATAGACCTAGATTTTTAGCCATTCTGCGTGTCTCTAGAGAGATGGCATTGCCAGTCAGTTGATCCACAACTTTGGTCCAGAATAGAATATTTATACAACTATTGAATAGGTTGCCTGGAATTTTTTACATACATTCCTGGTCCCCAGAGGATGAATCCTACTGACTTGGGTGATCTCCTGACTTTTCCCTTAGCACTGCATGAGTTTATATGTAGGGTTTTAAGTGAAAAATCTTCACAAATATTGATTACCATACTGAATACCATACATGAATGCCTGGTACCAGTACTGGTATCTCAGGTGTGCCCTCAAGTTTAATCTAGTGTCTTCATTACAGCAGAATTTAAATGTATGACCAAATACCTGCAAAACTAATGACATTCCCATCAGGCTTAGCTGATTAGCAAATGTTAGCATGACAGCACCTTACGATTGTCATTGTGAGCATGTTAGCGTGCTGAAGTACAGCATCACAGACCAACTAGCATGTCTTGCTTTTGGGTAATAACACATAGTACAGTAATCACACTGCATACTGAACACTGCTCATCCGTAGTAAGGCCTTTCATTCTGCACAAAAAGCATTCAGTGCTTTAGATCTATTTGATTACCTCTAATCTGCTGCAGTGTGTTGCTGATGATGAGCCTCAAAGAGTAAGGACCACCTGTTTTGTTTTAATTTTGTCAGATATTTTGTGCATTGTACCAAGATTTAAGCACTTCTCTTTCGTGGGGAAGTCAAATTTACCTTGACAAGGGGAAGGAAGCAGTATGGAATAGAAAAAAGTGCAGACGGCGGTAATTAGAGTGGGGGTGACTGTCATCAATCAGTGCCATGTGGTGGCACAGATTGCCCAACCTTCTGTTGTCAGACAAGTTGTTGCCGGTGTAGTACCATACATGAGGATCTGTCTCTTCTCTCAGACAAGGATTTAAGCTACTCATGATTGAGCTTTATGAAAGCTCTCACACACCCTTAAAGCCTCTTCCAAGGGGCTTTTTGGGACATGTTTGCATGTAAGGCACAGATGGCACCTCTGACTCAGACCCCCATGTTTACCACCCTAAAACAGGGTTAACAGTTGCATTTGGCCTCAAACCAGACATTGTTTTATTAAATGGTTCATCACCTACTTTCTGTTGTTTTCCCTTTCATCAAGTACCTCCTTTACACCAGCTGTAGGCTCCCCATTGTCCTGTCCATTCACATTTGCGTGATTCATGACATGCAGAGCCACAGTCTGGCAACAGATATGTGTGACAATATGTTCAGATTAATTATACACATAAGCCACTCCTAACAGATTCTACATTATCATAAATCTCACTTCTTTGCACTGAAAAGATTAAAAGATATTTAGAAAATATAGTGTAGGGCTGCAACTAACAATTATTTTCTTAATTAATCGACTAATTATTTAATGTCTATAAAATCTCAATAATCTCTTCATTGATGAAACATTAAAATGACTAAAACAATTAATAAATGATCAAAATAGTTTCCGATTCGTTTTCTGCTAATTGTCCAATCAATTAAGCGGTTAATAATTTCAGCTCTAGTACTTTTTTTATCAATTTCTTTATTAATTGGAAATTACATATCAAACAAGCCCTTAAACAATCCCTTAGCTGCCCTAATTAGACACTGTATAGCAGCATGACTGTTACAGTATATGGCTGTAGATCATAGTTGCCCCCCTTCACTAGGTGCGGGGATTTTAGGGCCTGTGATCTGACAGTGTTCACCCAAGTAATCCTATTGCTCTGAATTCTGCTTTGCCAGACTACTGCAAAGGACAGAGCCACACTCTGCAACTCTGTATAACCATGTTTTTTAACCTCTTGCTACAGGATGCTCTGCAGCCACATTGCCTAGCCTTATCCCTTAACCTACCAGCATGTCAACTATTTACAAGCTTTAGAAGGCGGTGGCATGGTTCACTGTTTCAGATCAAAACTGTCCATCACTGACCTGGTGTTACAGTGTTAAGTTATGTTTGCATTTATCGAAATTTTTGTCATTTGTGTAAACAGACAAACAATGATTACGGGAATTAAGTGAACTGAACACACACACATACACACAAATTACAAGTTTACAAGACAAATGCAAAGGTTACAGACTAAGTGAAAGACACAAAATTCTTTGTCAATGATAATCACATCATAATCACAGCACGCATGAGATACTAGCCCTAACTCTATTAAGCTTTCAAATTCATTCCACAGGTCTACAAACCCTAAATATGTACTTGTACATTTTGACTTGAGTAATTAAACCAGACATGTTTTAAGACATGTAAGTGTTAAACTTAGAATTCAAGGTGAGCATAGAGAAACTTTCCCCCTTCAGCAGATGAACCAGACCAGAAAAAGAGCCTTCAAGTTACAAACTCTGCATATACATCATTCTGCACAGTGAAGGTCAAATGTCCAAACAAAGTCACAGTAAGCAAAACACAATTTTGTGTGGAGGAGGACTTTGCCCTTGGAACATATGTTCATATTAGGGTCCAGATGTCTCATTTTGGAAGGATTGAAACTGCACATATCATCATTAGCATTTGTATCATTTATATAGTCTTTTTAAATCATCACCTTAAGGTGATTATTTCTGGTGTCAGACTGTATGGAAACTGCAGGTTTTGTTTTGCTATTCTTCCACGTTAGGAAATGTTTGCTTGATAACCACTTTTTTGAAACGTGTTGAGGACCATCTGAGTTATTTTGTCTGAAACACAGACAGGGTTTACATTAGGTTTGGGTTTTTGAGAGTTATGAAATAATGTAAATAATTATCATATGACTATATAAACATTCTGGGATGGTAAATCTATTTGTTGTGTCTTCCTGAGTGCACATGTGGATGTACGTATTTAGTGTGTATACCCATGTGCACCTTATGCCCGCTTGTTATTGAGAGTGAGTGTTTGGCATGCTCAGGTTGTTCCTTTGTATTTCCTCCGCGTCCCATGTGACTAACCCTGAGTAGCCGCCGTCAGCGCTCTGGGACTGGCTGTCCTTTCACTGTGCCTGTCAGCGAGTCACTCAGGCGTGGGTCCATTCTCACTGCAAGGGCGCCGACACTCAAGGAGTGCCTGCCTGGGCCCGCACTGGGGCTTAGCTGTTTTCCTCTGACAAGCCTTCTTCTCGTGTAGTTGATTCCTATCCAAAGGTGTGGGTTGACTCATCCCACATCACACTGTTTACTGTTTTCATCCGTGGCAGCTTTTCCTTCTGACCTTTAATTTGAGATGGGAGGACATAATGATGATCAATTACGTGTACCACATGTTCCATTGTAATGGCTTCCCGGAGTTCGTGGGGCTTTGATTCCTTCCCTGCCTCAGTCCAGATGTATTAACACGGGCCAGAATTGATCAATTCTGTTTGTCAGCCACTATAAACACACTTGCCGTGCAAGTAATGAAAGTAATTTATCTGTAGAAGTCACAGCTATAGCTCCCGGATGGAGCTGGTGCAGTGTTAGTGCCAGCTGTGGTTGCAGCTTTGTCTACTAGGATTTTATCACTAAAATCAAGAATAAACTGAAATAAATAATATGAAAAAAGCCCCCAAATTACAATGAAAGCACAACAGAAACAAAAGCCCTTCACTCAAAATTGCTCCAAACTCTACTTGACTACAATGTCTATTCCACAAATAAAAGCCTCAGTATTCTATGCTCTTCCAGTTAATTCCAGTCTTGCGTATAACCCCGCTGTCATGCAGAAGCCCCCGGTAAGCAGCCCTTTAAGCGGGCTGTTTCCTGTTAGCACCCTCTTTCCCTCAGGAGAGGGTGCTCAGTGGAGGCTGCAGACTGGAGCCCAGGAGTCCAATCCATAATATCTGCACTCTGGCGGAAACCACTCACGTAGGCAGAGACAGGCACCAGCAAGCATCTAAATGCACGCACGCACACACTTTTTAAAATATGCCTGCCTATCTAGCTCTAGTATCTTATTCTTTTTTCTTTTTCATAGTGCCAGCATGCACAAACACAAACTCCCCTCCATTTCTGAACTAGGCCAAGGTCATCGTCCGTGACTGTTGAGGTAATTGCGCCGTTATCATGCTCCTGCTGACTAATGATGAGACGTGCCAGTTCACTCCGGAGGTTTTGGCCTCTCCGGCGTCATGGGAGTGTGGGAGTGGCTGCGTCCTGCCTGTCTGGCCATGAGCCTGAGAGGCCTGTCTGAAAATACCACTCACAGGGAGAGAGACCAGTTGAGCAGCAGTGATTAAAGCCCAACTCTTTGTTAAACTAATGGGAAATTGTAAGCGGCAGCTGCTTGATTGCCAAAACACGTCATTTTATTCTCAAAAAAATTAGCACTTACAGTTGGAGTTAAAATAAATTTGCTAATTGTATTTCAAATTGTTTCCTGCTACTTTGATTCCAAGAAGTCTTTCCCCATTACATACAAGGCTATTGGGCAGCTGTTTCTCAGCACAGCTCTGCTCCCAACAGTCTTCTCTTTGTATATCGAATTGGAAAAAAAGCAGTGAAATTCCTTGGAACTCCCCAAATCCTGAGAATTGTAATGAAGGGGTTGCTAGGTTGCAATCTATAGTGCCTATTGTGTACTCCTTTATGGATTCAATGGTGCTAGGGGGAGCATCAATGACCCACAATGCACCCTGCATTCCACTGCTTTTCATGAGCAACGAAGGGCAGTGGGGGGTTGCCCATTATTTCTTTTTCCATGGTTTGGTTTGCTAAACCTAAATCCTGCTCATCTATTCTGTCTGAAAAATAACCATGAACAGTAGAAAGGAAAATTTTGTCCTTTTCCAACTTGCTCTTTTGAAATTTCTCTGAAGTTAGTCCTTCAAGCATGAACCAAATAACATTATCTGAAGGACATACAAGTCTTTCATTAAAAGGTTGTTGGCAGGTGCCTTTTGGTGCCAGGAGGTTTATTTACAGTATCTGCAGTACAGCTGCTTCCACGAAATGACTGGGAGCCATGTACCTTGAACTGCAGTCCCACTAGGAAAGAGGATGTCAACATCATAACACAGTTCAGCAGAGTCCCTCGTGTCCTTTGGGATGTCCTCTACAGTTTCCAGTGAGACTCAAGCTTCCTTATACCTCATGAGATGTGGACAGGGTTAGAGCTTGGTCTGTATCTTGGGATCATGAGATCCAACGTCCAGGGCCCCGCTGAGAGATTGCTAATTATACTCATAATGATATTTTAGCTTCTTAGTCTGCCTCCTAATAAAACTTCCCTTTTTACACTTCAAGGACCAGTTTAACCTTTTGGGAAATATGCTTATTCATTGTCTGTCCAAGTGTTATATGAGAAGATCAGTATCGGTCTTGGCTTAGATTAGCATAAAGACTATGCAACTCCCTGTAAAACTTGTTTGTTTTTCATAGGGATTTAAAAAAGACATATGTTCTAATTAGTGATGTGTTGGTAGGTAAATTTTGGTTTGTCGTCTGATTCAGGCTAGCTGTTTCCACCTCTTTCCAGGTTTATGTTAAGTTAAGGTAATTGTTTCCTGGTTGTAGCTTGAGACATCAATCTTCTCATCTAACTATCAACAAGAAAGCAAATATACATTTCCCAAAATCTTGATCTATTCCTTTAAATTGCAATAGCACAGTTTCCCAAATGTTCATATCAAAACTGTATCTACAGGGGGTAATATATATTGGAATTTCTATATTTTAGTTGTGCTATTAGATTTTCAATTGTGGAATAATGAAACATGGGTAACAGGTTTCCATAATACTAAAAGAGCTTTACTCCAGGACTTTGGTAATTTAATCAGTTGATACTGCAGACCCACTGTACAATATCCTTACTTGTTTGTTTCTATTTAAATAAATACAGCAATTCATAATGAGCTACCGAAACTTAATGTTTTAGCCAAGGTTTGATTCTTCTTAAGGAAAAATAGAATAATTATAAGAAGAGATTTTAGGCTGATGGGAATGTCATTAATTTTGTAAAAAGTATTTGGTCATAAAGTATTGAAGATAATCAATAATAATTATAATAAGCATTATTGCAATTCATCCTGAGGGGAACATGAATGTGTGTACCATATTTCATGGCATCCAACCAATAGTTCTTGAGACATTTCCCTCAAAACCAAAGACCTCATGGTGGCGCTAGAGGAGAGAGAGTCGGAGGATCAACAAAGACAGTGGGGTTTTTCATATAGGGACCAATAATGACAAGATTTCACTGTTATAGTTGTTAAGATATTTCCATCTGGACCAAAGTGGTGGGCCGACCAATATTACCATCCTTAAAGCCAGGCTGCTAGCCTTGCTCATAAGTGATTATTCATGCCACAAAAATGAACTGCTCTGAAACTGTCAAACCAAATTCTATTGTCTTTGGCTTGCTCAGGTGTTACTAACATGAAGTGAACTTGTCTTGTCTCCTTTGGTTTGATCTTGTAATATAGTTGTCTCGGTTTTTAAGCAGCACAATTTATTAAACTGGGTTCAAAAATTGTAAGAGCCAGCTTTCCTTTCCTCACTTTCTGCACATAGCTGCAGCCACAGCTATTCTGTCTGACACTTTCATAACAGATTGTAGAGAGGAACGGTGGCTGAAATTTGTTACGCTGTCTGGGAAGACTGATGAGTCTGACGGTTTAAATGCACAGAAGAATCCAGACTGAGAAACAGTCGAAGTAAATGCTCTCACTCGGTTTGCTTTAGGCTTTGAACATTACTGGAGCACTGTAACACTCACAGTCAGCATCGAAGGAATAGTTTTAGGGTTTTAATCCAAATCTTTGAAGAGTGCATCTTAGAACTTAAAGCTCAGGTCCTTTGCACGCCTGTTCACTCCACATATTAGTCATGCACTTCTCATTACAACTCATGTGTTATTCCTCAAGCCTGTCTTCCTAAATTTCTCAATCATAATTCAGAATGTTTCAGAATCCATAACAGTGGACTTAAGTAATCTCCTCTCTGGAATATTTTTATGCCTTGCTGAAACTTTTCTAACCTGACATGCTAATGCTTAGAGTGACTTGTGTCATAAGTTTTTAAATGTTTGTTACGATGTTGGTAACAAGAAAACCATAACAATGCAAGTGCATTAAAAGCTTAAATATTTCAAAACACTTGGCACTAAAGCAAAGAAAGTATAAAAATTTCATTCCTTGAATAAAGTTGCAAAATCCCATTTTGCTTCCCCAGAATCCTGGCATCAACTGAATTATAAAAGAGCTGAGTCTTGATGTGTTAGTAAAGGTTGTAAGATGCCTGGTTTTGCAGGTGTGTGTTCATCTATGTATGAAATGCGTTTGTGTGTTTTTTTTTCACCCATTCTCATTGGAGTTGACAGCAAGTTCGTTAACAGACATTTTTCCACAGTAAATAGACAATAATTAACAAATATCTGTAGCGGATTGCAAGAGTTTGCGAAGTTCTTCAGATTCTAAAATACTTTGACAGTCTGGTTATACTGATGTATGTAAAGTGATGAAATACCAAAGCTATATAGCTGTGGGAGAGGGATCAATAATATTAGATTCAATTTAGAAACAACTGGAAAATGGGAGTTGAAAAATCTTTTGAATTTATTTAGCAACTGATTGGAGGTAACAGAGTGTGTTGGGGAGTAAGTAGTTACAAGTGATGTAGTTGTGTAATTTAATTTAACTAAATAAATGTAACTGTAATCCGTTACAGTTACTAGGAAACGATTTGTAATTAAATTACAGCCACTTATGAAAATTTTATAATTACATTTGGGGTTACAACTGAATATTTTCTGTAAAAAGCTCAGCTATATGTTGAATAATGTCCATTTTGTTGCTTTGCATGTTTCCCATGTGGACAACGCCTCCCTTTGCCAATGCCAGCCACAGCCGTATAGTAAAGTTTGATGCTGTTCTGATGCCTTCAATTGGTCCTTACGTTTGAATTTGCAATTAAACTGCCTCTCAAGCTGTCTTTTGGAAATGGTTAACAGTTGAAACATTCATTAGAAATTTAGAAATGTAATCAAAAAGTAATAAAATGTAATATGTTACATTACTTTGATAAAGGATAAAATAGTTACACTTGTATTGCATTTTAAATTGGGTAACTTGTAATCTGTAACCTGTTACATTTCCAAAGTAACCTTCCCAACACTGGTAACAAGTGGAAGGAAAAGCATAAAGCTTAAGTTTTGTTCCCTCACTCCATTGAAACGAATGAACTAATAGGATTGTTAAGTTGTATTTTGTCTCCACTGATAACCTTTTACTGCCTTTTGCCATGTTTGACAAGTTTTAGGTCTTTGTTTTCGCTGTTTTAGCCTGGACAAGAGGTGCAAACATAGCAGAAGGTGTCTGTTTTAAAATGAAAACGCAGTAGTGTGAACTGGGCCTTTTAGCGTCAGTCACCTTTCTTTGAATTGCCTCATCTCATCATTTGCCCCCAGAGCAAATACTGTAATTTCAATATCGGTAGATTTCACACATGGTTCATAAGCATACTGCAATAGAGATAAAGGAAGTTCAGCACCTGGTTTGGGGTTTCACACTTGGGCACTTTCCTTTCATGTCACCTCCATACCACTTCACTTTGCATCATGGGCACTTCTCCCTTCCTCCTCTTTAAACCCTGGCTAGTGTCTCTCTGTGTCGGTGGTGTGTTTCCTCCTCTCCCTCTGTAAACCTATTCTCCGTTTAATCAGCTCTCTCAGGACTCAGTTCTGTATAATTAGAGACTGAAACTTTAATCACCATGGATCCAGGCCAGGGAGAGCTGCGTATTTCCAATAGACACAAGCAGAAAATTAGCATGAAAAAAGGAATGGAAACATAGAAACAAATGTGACTAAAATTGCTTCATGTAAGTAATGACATTGATTTACTGTCTGTCTGTGCATGCATTCACAAGATTAATAAAAGCCAAACTATTGTATCTCATAATCATGTCTTGTAGGTCTTCACTTGTTCATAATGCTCAGCTAATTTTTCCCATTGCAGCGTTGTGTAGCTGGATTAAAAGGTCACAATTTGCAGGAGGTCCTTACATAACAACAGCTGTGTCCTCACCTCCTCTCCTTCTGTCTCCTCTTATCTGCTCACCTCTCATCTTCTACTATTATTCCATCTTGGCTTCTTACCCTTTCCCTTTAAACAGCATGTCGTTCTCTCCTCTTTGTCCGCAGCAGCATATTAGGGGGTAAAAAAGGGAAATTGTCCAAATTCTCTGTTCATGACCACATATTAAAAAGTGAAAATCTAGATGTTTAGCTTAAGGCATTTAGCAGTTAAAGAGACAGATATTTCCCTCAGGAGTAGGTAGAGACCGAACACAGGGCTAAAAAGAGAGTGAATATTGGACATACAGCTGACGGCCAGAACAACCCCAAATGAATGATAATGTTGCTCCACAACTGCTGGATCTGTAAATAGGCATGTTTGTTAACAGGTTCCCTATAGCGTCTTCGATTCATTGCTTCCACTGACCCCAAGTAACCAAAAAACACAAACAAAATTAAGTTTAAGATGAGCTGTCACTAAATGCCATTTAATGGGTTGCTTTTGTTAAGTATAATAAAGAAATTGTTGACATTTTGGGAAATATGTTTTAATTACCACTCTCATGTCTGTATGCTAAACATGAAGCTGTGCCAGGAGACAATTAGCTTAGCTTATAACAAAGACTGGAAGCAAGAGGAACCAGCTAGCCTGGCTTTGAGATATGATGTGATCATTAGTGAACTTTAGAGTTGTTGGCAGGCAGATTTTTTCACTTTCAGATAGAACTAGGCTAGCTGTTTCCCAGTTTTCTATCTTTACGCTTAGCTAACTGTCAGCTGGTTTCTAATAATGGACAGATGTAGTGGTATCAATCTTCTCATTAAGTTGCCTGCATGAAAACATGTGATAGAAAATTAGTTATTTTCCAAAATGTCAGTTTTTTTCTTTTGATGTGTGTTAAATGGTTAAGCCAGAAAGCTGTTTTCCACTGCAGTTGATTTGCATCCCACTCTTTTGTGTGATCTTGTGTAGGCCACAATATGAAACCAGCTTATGGCTCAACAGTCAATCACCTGCATTTTGTAACATGATGGCTGTTGCCTGACAGTTCTGCCTTAGGCCTTGAGTCAACAAAAGTTGAACCCTGTTTCATGTTGGGAAGTGGCACTGATTGGAGTTGACAGGCGAGACTTGCTAAGTTCCTCAGCAAAGAGCCTGGCCAGCTGATGAGGCAGAAACATGTTAGTCACTCAGTACAGACACAGCTGTTGTGTACCACTCAGCAAACAGCGTCTAGACAAAACTATTTCCGGGGCCTTTTACTTAAATGTTGTTTAATTTAGCTGGTGTACTTTCTGTTTTGTGCCCTTGTGAAGCCGCCGTGGTTCATTTATAACATAATACTTATCAGCCATGTGACTGCTCCAGAAGATTTTAGAGGATAAATGAGGTAAAACTTTCAATGATGTTGGCTGCTTAGATTAAGCCAAAAGGTCAAAATAGTATATTAGTGTGTATTATACTATACTAAATAATGTACACTATAAATTGTGTATATTATTTATTTATTTATTTATATGTATTTTGACCTTTTTGATGTCTATTCTCCTTACAAGTCAAGATGAAGTAAGGCACACTTCGTTGTTTGTGTATCTCTGCTGTACAACTTTTCAAGTGCCCTTTCTCTTTTCACTGGCATCAGAGAGCTTCAAAGAAGTTTTGGTTTTTTTTGTTGGCGTGAGTACAAATATTTAATAGGCTTTTTCAGCGCTCCTATTGAGAGCTGCCAAGTTTTTAAAATTTCTGATTATTTAAATGCACCACAGATCATGTTTTAATGCTGACAAATTGTTCCCACTTATGCCCTTAATTCTGCAAGCTTGCCAAAAAGTGCAGCAGGACTTACACTCTCTGCAATGAAGAGGTAGAGTGGTGTGCGTGCGTGCGTGCGTGCGTGAAACAATTAGTCAATTAATAGATTTAATGAACAGAAAATTTGTGTGCATTAATTTTGATCATTTATTAAGTGTTTAATCTTAATTTTTCAAGGCAAAAATTCCTAATTTGTCCGAGATTTCTTGCTTTTCTTATATGAAATTAAATGGAATATATTTGGGTTCAGAACTGTTGTTCGGACAAACAAAGCATTTTGAATAAGTAAAAGTGTGTGGTCAAAGTCACCTATATTTTTCCACTTCAAGCACTGGGTCAAAGTATTCGGCAGATCTATCAATAATGAAAATAATTATTTGTGGCAGCCAGAGTGTAATGTCAAATGAAAGGTGATTGGTGATTATCAGGCATTTTTGTTCAGTTATGTGTAATCAGCAGCAACCAAATCGTCAAACAACAAACCTACAGTATAAAAGTTTCATGCAGTTTATTCCCTGTTACAGTCATATCATTTTTAGATTTTGACTCATTTAATACAGGAAAGACAAAACTATTTATACGTAAAACTAATATTCTGATGTACTTCTTTTTGTCTGTTGTCCTAGTATGAATTCAAGGCCAAGAACATCAAGAAGAAGAAGGTCAGCATTGTGGTGTCTGTGGATGGGGTCAAGGTGATGCTGAGGAAGAAACAGAAGGTGAGACACTAATGACAAATTCTAAAAGGAATAAGATATAACCATTTTTCACCAGCGTCGGAAAAAAACATGTTTCACTTTTAAATCAGATTTAAAGCTGGACGGTTTTTCAGCATTAGTAATAACAAATGTTTAACTTGTTTGATTTAAGATGCTCTTTTTGTGCTTAATCACAATCATCTGTCTCATACACAGAGAAAAGAATGGACGTGGGATGAGAGCAAAATGATGATCATGCAAGATCCTATATACAGGTCGGTCACGTCACACCTCTCAGTCTCTCACAGTTCAGTATGTTCATACTGTAGGAAAAACAAATGTGAAATCTCGAATATCGTTCCCGCTCGCTTTATACACCCAGTGGATTAAACAGTCTGATATTCAGTCCAGTCTATGCTATGCACCCTGCATGTTCTTATTAGCTTTAACCATAGTAATGACCGTGAGTATACTACAGCTGATACATATTGTATGTCTCCCAGTGGAAATTAGACCCTTCAACTCAGCCTCTGTAGATGAAGCTGTCTTGCTTTATAGGCCATGTACTTTTCCGTGCAGGACTAATGTGCTTGAATGTACTTTACTGTACATGCCAAATGCAGTTACATTCATAAGACAGCGTAATAAATAATCTATAGCTTGAGCATGTAGTTGGTAGAGCATATGTTTGCATACTTTAAAATATGTAATTTTTCCAGGAGAGGCATCCTACTGTCAGATTATGTTCACAGTAATCTGATATTTAACGCCATATTTATATGACAAAGTTTCACTTTGTTTTACAAAATATCTCACTAAATATGCCCAAAGAAAATTCATGAATTTTCATGAAGGCCTCAACATCCGAGCAGCTTTCCTAGCTGCAGCTACTTAAAACTGTCTTCTTGACAAACATCTAACCATCTTGCATGCGATGTGTTATTTGTGGGAGGATCTTACTTTACTTGGCAAAATATAAACAGTATATAGTACACTCTGTATGGTGTGACTTTAAGTAGTTAACTGATATCATTTGCTTATCTGGTTCCCGGTGGAGATGTTTTATAGCAGTGGAGCTGCAGATTGAAATGCAGGGCTGATCCTTTGCTCCGCCAGATTACTGCAGTAAATTGTTGTTGCAGGGTTTCTGGTGAGATTAGGTTTTAATGTAATTTGTCATTAGGAGGCTAGTAATGGCACAGAAAGGAGTGGAACATGTAAAAAAAAATTTTCTGAGGTTTCTGTAACTCTTGTGTATTTAATTTCTGTTTTCCAGGATTTTCTACGTGTCTCATGACTCTCAGGACTTAAAGATCTTCAGCTACATCGCAAGAGATGGTTCCAGTAATTCCTTCAGATGTAATGTCTTCAAGTCAAAGAAGAAGGTTATTACAGATCTACACTATGATAATTAAAGCTACAGTTTGAAATTGTGGAAAATACGTTTATTCGCTTTCTTACCAAGGGTTAGATGAGAAGATTGAATCATCTTCTTCAAGCATTAAATAACAATTATCTAGAGTGGTGCCATTTTGTTTCACACTTTTTTGTTAAATGTGATTTTCTGTGTCCAGCTACCTGTGACTGACAGTTGTTTGTATTCTGTCTTCAGTTTTTATCTTTTCTTTGAAAATTAATTTCCTTATTATGTCAGCTCAGTTAATCAATTTCTGGTTTTGAATTTTATCTTAAATACAATTTCCTGTGGCTTAGCACTGCATATCCAGAGCCTGCAGGCAATACAGAGTTACAACTGCACATTATAAAGCAACTTTACCTCTCAGTCTAAGCTATTTTCATGTGTGTTCATGCTGTTGTTGCAAGTTACTGCTGTCTTTGCTCAGAGGTCTGCTGTTATCAGTCAGCTGTAATGAGAATTGTTCCACAGTAGTGGTATAATTAGTCTCTGAACCGGGGGGATTCAACTGTGTGCCCAGGATGACAGAGATTGTGGATGTTTTCACTCCAGCCAACGACTACAGCAGGTGATTTCACTGTCTTAAAGCAGACAGGAGAAACTGATCAGTGAAATTACTTGCTGTGGTGTTTAGTGTAGTGAAAAGCCAGATACACTCTGCTTATTGTTGAATTCTTCTGTTCTAAACATTGACCTTTTATCTCGAACTCCCCACTCCCTCCTCTCTGTCTATCTTTCTATCTCTCTCTCTGCCTCCTCTCTTTCCCTGTCAGACGCAGGCCATGCGTATTGTGCGGACACTAGGTCAGGCTTTTGAAGTGTGCCATAAGCTCAGTCTGCAGCATGCTGAGCAGGATGCAGACGGACAGGCGGATGGAGAGAGTGACAAGTCCACAGAGGAGGCCAGTAGTCATGGTGAGAACGATCTGAAAGGGTTTACTGTTATCTGTTGTGTGTAGTGTTTCAGAGTACATTCAAATACACAAAGAAAAATAACATTTTGTTTTATTATATTGTGCAAACCATGCATGCCTACAAAGAACTGTGTAAAATAAAGTAAAATGTAAATTTGATAACAAATTATGTCAACAGAAGAAGGTATTTAATTTTAGAAATAAAATCCTAAAAACAATGTTAACAGTGACCTGATTCTTTGGCTTTGTTTGCATATAACTTTGAGAGCCAGAGTCTGTTTGTACAGTTTAGTTTCTATTTAGCAATGTGCAAACACCAGTGCTGCTTGTCTGAGCCTTCCAACTGTTACAGAGCCAACAACTCTTTGTGGGCCAAACAGAAGAAAAACAGCACAAAACTAAGATGCAAGCATTAATCTCCTTTTTTAGTGAAATGATGTACTGCACATACCCAGCTATGTTTAGATAAATACTTGAGATGTTTTTCAGCTCCTTTACAGACACAAAATACTAAAACATTTTAGTTTTTTAACTTTTGAGACTGTTCCACAGCCATGCTAGCAGCTATGTGCAGCTGTGTTTCGGCACAGTGAACCAAATACTAATGTCAGCATGCTAACATGTTCACAATGGCCATGCTAACTGATGGGAATGCTGGTGGCGTTATATCAAAGGCTGGGAGATCACCAAAGTGATTAAGAGTCAGCCTCTTGGTACCATGAATCTCTATACCACATTTCATGGCAATCCCTCTAACAGTTGTTGAAATATGCCCGTCTTTACCAAAGTGATGGACAGACATTCCTACTATTCAAAATATTAATTGTAGTGTGTTTGAACCATAGACTGTATATATAAATGGACGATGTGTCTCCACTTTCTCCCATCATACAAAAATGAAGCCAAAATATCCCACATAAGGGGGCTGCCATCTTGCTCTGGTAATGTCATTTGAAGCAAGAGATGATGTGAAACTCACTTTTTATAGCATCACACTTATAGCAACAAGCATCAGAAATGAACACTTGAACATACATAAAATGAAAGAAACCATTTTTGGAAAAAAATGTATTTGATGTACTTTGATTATTTGTATGGCCCATGTCCCGTCTGCTAACATGGAATTGGGTGGCGTTTATGACCTCTACTGCAGCCAGCCACCAGGGGGCGATCAAGATGTTTTTAGCTTTACCTTTGGGGAGCTATCATGATGCCAATCTTAATAAACAAACAATGGTTCAACTAGACAAATGAAATGTACAGTAAGTGACCATGATGTGAAGAGTTTTTATTACATTTTCACACTGAATGGAAAAAAAACTGAAATCGTATCGTATCACAAGAGTGACTGAATTGTGAGTACATTAATTGTGTGCAGAGCAAAACGCACCTTTCAGTTCTTGCAATGGCTGAAAATAGCATAAATAAGAAGAGTTGATTCACTGCACTTGTGTTAAAGCTGGATGGTTTTGTTGAGTCTAAGGTCATCTGATTCATGAATTCCATCTGACCTCAAGTCATGTCCAAAGAATTTTCTTTTTATGTGACCCAATCATACAATTGTGGAAAATCCTGTAAATACCATCTCTCTCCTGGTTAAAGCTTTACTTTGTCCATTTAGAATGATTACACGCCTCTTTATGGCCTAAATTGAACCATCACACCTCACTAGCTCATTAATTAAGCACAGTAAAGATATAACAGTGACAACACAGATGTCCCGTTCCACTGGAATGTCAACAGATTTAAGGGACAACATGAAGCTAATCTGGATTTGAGTGTTCTCTGAGGACTTGTGCTGTGTTAATTTCATGTGGAACTGAGGGTAGTGATGGGAAAGATTCCCGTGATTGCAACTATCAAGTCATTGGTCCGCAAGTGTTACCAGTAATGATTGTAATTTGCACAGTGAATGAATAGTTGTCTGGCACTAAGCTACAGTTGTCCCTGACAGGCAGGGATGATCATGTGGGGATAAAATAGTGCGTATGTGCTCAAAATAGAATTAATTTAGGGTTTAGTTATCTAAATGAAAGTAACCATGATTGTATGCTTTTTGTAGATTCTTATGCATTAATTTACTGTGACAATTGATACATCATAGATTTCAGATGGATAAATTTACTGTATAAGCTGCATTGACATTTAAAGGAATAGTTGGAAATTTTGGGAAACATTTGCTTCCTTGCAAATATTTCGATGAGATTGATACCACTCTCATGTCTGTTAAAAATAAGGCTATGGCCAGCTGCCAGTTAGCTAACCTTAGTGCAAGGACTGCAATTGGGCAAATCAGCATATCTCCCAAATGTTTTGCTTTAAGTAGCCATCTGATATTCACATAAGGCTGGCAATAAAGTTTCTAATTTACTTTTAATGATGACCGCAATGTTAATCACCACGTAAAAACAGAAATCTCATGGACATGCTATGTATGATGTAAATGTAATGTATGTATTTTGAATAACACAAAACACTAAAGAATACGCATGAGAGCATATTCTGATCACTGTGCAATAATCAACCAACGCAAACCCTAGAAGTGATGGCAATAGTTTGCTTATTGTCTTTTTGTATTCCTTTGCAGGTCGTAAACTGACTGGGGCAAATGATGGGGAGGAAGAGGAGGACAGCAAACATGTAGGAAGACGAGGAGGAGAGGATCCTTCAACTGGGACTTCACTGTGTGAAAAGGCAGTCAGCGAAATTCTGCAGAGTCTGGCTGAACTGAATGTGGTCAAACCTGGACAGACCATCATAGTAAGATATTACAGGAGACACACACACACACATTTCTGCCCTACAGTAAAAAGGCAAACAGTCTCGGATCTTTGCACATATTTGTGGAAACAGCCTCTAAGATTCAAGCCTTTTGATTTGCATTTCCCATGGCAGAGGTTGACTGATATCTGTAGGCTAGCATTGCTAGGAAATCAGCACAGGTACTGTGATACCCTTAACCCTGTAGCCTCCAAACGTTGATAAAACCATTTCCCCCCTTCTTTCAGCAAGCCCACGTAGCATTGGTTATGCACCATTACAATTAAAGCTGTCTGTCCCTTTACAACATTCAAAATTCTGGAAGAGCCATCCTGCTGCTTAGTTTGTATTCCATTCAGAAAGTAGATGGTAGCAAGCTAGGCTAACTAGGTTGCATTTAGATAGTGGTAGCCAGGTAGTCCTAGCTTCATCATCCTGAATGATAGAATGACGCTAATGTTAGTTGTCTCTTTTATGGGTGCAGTTGTGGTGACTAAACTAGACTGTTAAGACTCACAGTAATGAATACTCCTGTAACCAGAGTGCTTCTTACTCTGTTTCTGACAAAGCACCTCAGCTGTTTAACTGCCTGTGTGGCTGTTGGCAGTCTTAAACTTAAATGACTAACGTCTAACTAGTTTAATCATCAGCTAAAGTTCAAGCCACTATCGGTAGGAAACCATTTTAAATAGTCAAATTAAATCATTTAGAGCAAAGACAAAGGAGCTTGTGGACAAACTAAAGGGATTAGTGATTGGTCATTAGGAGCACACATTCACAGGACAGTGCCATTTCTGTTTAGCTGGTGATTGGGCGATTGAACACGCTCCTGCTCTGTCCCACTCACTGAAAATAGTCGATCCAGAGAGCCACCGCCAGTGTGAGCAAGGGTGAGGGCACCAGGGGAGGAGGTAAGGTCTGCCAAAAAAGTTGAAAGATTTGTTGCTCTGGACATTTTTTGAAAACATTTGCTAAGGGGATCGTAAAAGTTGCAAAATCTAGAGGCAGATGTTGCCAAGTTGGCAACACTGACCCTCCCACAGATATTACACTTGTCAAATGACATTGACACTGACATTGTCAGTCAATGCTATAATAAGTCCACAAACACCAAGGATGAGTAGGAAATACATTTGTTTTAATTTCAGTGCACTTTTAAGTGACTCACTCTCTAATAAGTGTTTCACTACTCAAGCATTCCTTATTGTGGCTGTATTTCTTGTCATGGTCATTAGGCAGCTAAACCTTACATCAGCAAAATGTAAGAGCAGCCTCATATCATGAACACTATATTTCATTCTTATGACAGTTTGTTTCAATCACAGTTGTAGTGAAGGTTCCCCTTTATTACTGAAATCTGCACTAGGGGTTAGGTAGCAGCAGCATCCATTTGTTCATTTAGCTGACACTTTCATCCAAAGCAACTTACAATTACTATATACATCAAAGGTCGCACATTTTGGAGTAACAAGGGGTTAAGTGTCTTTCTCAGGGACACATTGGTGGATGTATCACAGTGGGGATGTGAACCCTGGTCTCATACACCAAAGGCATGTGCCTTATCCACTGCACCATCATCACACCACATTTAGATAATTACAAGTTTCCTTGCTCCAGCCTGGTTCTGGCTTTGTAGCTACAGGACATTGCCTCTGCTTTGAATCATTGCATTGGCTTTGGTGGTGTTTTGATGCTATTATCAGTGCATAGTGCTGCCAAATGGCTCACTGAACTAAAGAAGTACAGTATAGTGCTTTGTCATTTACTGCAGTACCTGACCAGATCACCTCCTGCAGCTCTTCATGACTTACTACAGCTCCAATTTGGCAGCAGATACTGTAGGTGTGAAATAAATTGGCTATTGAATGAGGTAAAATGACAACATTTTTCTTTCTCTGTTGTTTGGCAGACTTTAAATCCATATGAAGTTTGGAACTGACAATTATCTTTCATGAATATTTTGACTGTGACCGGATGAAAAGATGCAAACAAGCAGGCTTTGGTGTGTCATGATGTGTTCCTTTGGATTTGTCACCACAGTGAGTGTGGTAGACACAGCTGTTATCGTGCTGCTAAAAGAGAGACTGGGATTGGAGTGGGTAACCTGAATACTCCTGCTGGCTGTGAGAGGGGGACACCTAATCCCCAAAACCCCAGTCTGTTCCCTTTGATTTTTGAGAAACGCCACTATAATCCCATCGAGGGGTTCATGAACATCTGCTCTATGGAGATAAGCAAGAAGCGAGGGATTGAAACAGACAGAGAGAGGTACAGAAAGAGATGGGGGAAGGACTAATGAGAGATCAAAAAAAGGAAGGGAAGACTGGCCGAAAGATATAGACGACACGAGATACAGGTTGTATTGGTGGTTGTGGCACTGTTTGCTTATTGTCACTGTTAATCAAATCTGATCAAACCTCAGTGACATAGTCCAGATGAAGCAGATTAGCTGAGTGTTTCAGTAAACAGTTAATAGATATTAATAGAAGTGTTTTCCCCTAAAAACTTTAAAACTTTTATTTAAAAATGTGTTACTTTTATTTAAGGAAGCTGATGATATACTAAGGTAGAGGCCCCTCTTGCTGAGATGCACTCTCTGAGACAGTTCAGTTGAATGTGCTGTACTTTACATTGTGCTATTTTGTCCTCTAGTGGTGTGATGTAGGAGTTACAGTGTACCCTATGCCAATTAAATGCATCTCTCTTGGTCAACGCTGATATCGCTGGAGAAAACCTGCTTAGAAAACGTCTTATTTCTCCAGGAAGCATTTGTGCTACCAGAGGTCATCTGGAAAAATCATTTAAAAATCCAGGGATAAGGAGACTGAGAAAGATAAATGGAGACAGAGGAAGAGTGTGTATGGTATGATAATGAGCTTAGAGATTATTACAGTTCTAGCGAGGAGCAGCAATAGTGCTCCTGGGGCCTCCAGATCAGTGGGTCGCAGTCCATGTCTCAGGGACTTAGAAGACTTGGTGGTTTCTGTCCTACTGGTTTGTTAATTGCATTCATCTGAGGTCTAAAAATAGGTTCTGTTATGTAGTGAGTATGAAAAACTGGGCCCTTAAGGCCAGCATGTTTCAGGGAATATGATATCAGAGGAAATACATCCATCATTTCAGTTTGAAATATATTTTTTTACTAGCTTCCAATAGTAGTATTTTCATTCTATCAAAATAAAAAACAACAACATTGTTTCTGTGTGTGTTTGTCTGTGGTCAGGACTTTGATCGAAGGTCCCTCTTCACTGTGACATCCCAAGGCGTTACTCCCAGCAGCCCTTCCTCCCGATCTCTCACTCCGCTCGCATCACAGCACTACCTGCAGCTTCTTCAGCAACAGCTACAGCAGCAACAGCAGCACACCCAGGTGGCCGTCGCACAGGTAAGAAACAGACACATTGATTCTTTAGAGAATCAATTAATCTTGAAACTCACCAGTAAAAGCCAGTGTCTGTATATTTATTTTCTGATTTTCCCTGACTCTGACTTCAATTTCAGACAGCCTAGCTAAACCTGAGAGATTCATCCTGACTCTGATTTTGTCATGATATTAACATTTATTCCACCCATACCTACCTAGGATGCACTTCACTCAAGGCACAGTTTTGCTGTACTTGAGGCTAATACACACTCTATTACACACACCCAGAAGGCATTGTTTGGTAGATTAGTCACCTATGGAGTTGATCTTCATCTTGGCACTCAGTTCATAGATCACTCCGTCAAGTGTCAGCCTGTTGGTGACAGTAACATCCCAGTAACCTGTGTGAATGTCCTGGCACCACCATGTTGTCTCTACTGTATGTCTTTTACTTATGCATCCCCACTAGGGGGCAGCATCAACACAGTAATGGAAGGACAGCCAGTGCTGCATATTAAAATACAAGCTGTGCTGCAATAAAAATGCATTTGCAATAAAGCATCTCAAGAGATTCATCAAGCCTCCTATTTTTGTAACATCATATGAGAAACTGCGACACAAATGCATATTTACTTTAGTATTTCATTTCTGATCTGGCTGAATGCACTGCCATAGCAAAATCCACCCGCAAGTGAATGATCCACCTAAATAGCCATCTTCGCATTACTTTCAATTTCAGTCTTGGGGTTATAGATAAGGAATTATAAATCAGATTTCATCCTCATAGTATCATGGATCAAAAACACATGATGTGTGTGAGGTGGGAGGTGAGTGGAATTGAGGCATAGAAAAAAGAACTACTCAAACAAACATTGCAATGGATAATAGGTTTTGCATATAAATCACATGTATGACATGTTCACAAATGGTCACATGCTAACAAACATACCTTTCCACTACAGGTGCAGCTGCTGAAGGATCAGATGGCAGCAGAGTCTGCTGCTCGTATGGAGGCTCAGGCCCGTGTCCACCAGCTGCTGCTGCAGAACAGGGACTTGCTGCAGCACCTGGCCCTGCTCGTGCAGCAACTGAAAGAGCTGGAGGCCCGATCCCCAAAAACAACACAACCAGAGCAGCCACAACAGCAGCCTCAAGCTAATGGACATAGTAAGTGACTGAAGAGGTGACTGGTGGGAACAGTGTAATCCCTCAGATGAGCTTGTGTCAGGTCAGCTTCCACGTGTGCTACAGTCCTTGTCATTGCTCACTCCCCTGTTGGCCCGGGGACGATGTAGTCATGATCCCTCACTGGCTTCCTGCCTGCAAACATCGTCAGTTGTGTTTGATGGGGCAGAAACACAGCTGCCAGGGACTGAGCCCGCTCTGCAGGTGAACACGAGTGCTTTTCCCTTTGCGCCACCTGTCCATTAATTGAGCATTTTGCTTTTATCTGTATTGAGGAGATCCTCTGGCAAACCGGTTTAAAGCATTCTTGTAGATGTTAATAAGGCATTGCTTTTTAATATTAAAGGTGCCTTGATCACAATGTCAAAGTTAATTTAAGTAATGAATATTGAAGACTAATGCAAAGCCCCAGTATCTTTGAATTTTCAAAATGAAAGCATTTTCAAAAAGCTAATTTCAGATCTGATTGTGCAAAAGTTATATTCTCATGTTTTATGTTTTATGCACTCAGTTAATGTATATTGACAGTGGTGCTTAGTTTTACGTGGTAGCATGCTGACATTTGCTAATTAGCACTAAATATAAACTACCGCTAAGGCTGATGGGAAGGTCATTAGTTTTGCAGGTATTTGGTCATAAACCAAATTATTAAACAAATTATAATGTTGACCACATGGTGCCACTAGAGGAAAAACCAGAGGATCACCAAAGTCACAAGGATTAGGTTTCTGGGTACCATGAATATCTGCACAAAATTTCATGGCAATCCATGGCTAATAAATAAAAAAAACAAAAAAAACATACAATCTGTGTCCCAAAAATTTGACATTTAAGAAGATTATAATGCATTTCTAAAATTATTCCCCCCTCTTGTTTGTAATTGGAGTGGACAAAAACAATAGAAACACATCTTAATTTATTCAGTCCACTTCAACCACACTGAAAACCATGATATTAAACATATACTGTAGTTAAATTAATACCTCTGTGATAGTGACAATCAAAACTGACCATTGTTATCTTTGTAAAAGTAGAATTTATGGCTGAGTTGTTGTATTGGATTGCATTACATTTTACATGAAGACCTAGGCATTATTTATCTCACTTTGACACGATTGTTGAAATTTTACATGAGCCTAATTATTAAAACTGAGGGCCATCAATCAACCCCATATTGTGTTAAACACTCACTCTGTGTAACACAATGGTGTAAACAACATATTTTTACACACAATAGCACCTCAATACTACATAAATAGCAGATTATATAATCACAGAGGATTTAAAACCACATTCTGTCAGCATTATCTCATAATCACAGACTTTGTTTTGTGTGATCAACATTTATTTTGGTACACACACAAACCACACGCACACACTTTGTCCCAAAGGAGGATGTTTGGAGGAGGGATGTATTTACAGCAGCTAAAAGAACGGTCAGTCTTCCCATATATAATAATAAATAAACACACAGACACACAGCTGTGTGTAAGTTTAAGTATGAATCTTTGTATTGAATTTGTTTTTAGGTGTATGTGTATGTGTGTTGAAAATGGCACAACGTTTAAAGCTTATATTAATCATGTTAGTCCTTCTGATAGAAAATGATCATCTTTCAATCTCAGACATGGCTGGCCTAAGTGCTGCCATTGGCACAGTTCCAACTCCTCCTATCTGTAATGAGAGTTAGCATTTTTAGAAAAAGAGAACATCAAGCTGGTTGTGGTTGACTCTTCTTGTTATCTTTACTTGTTGTTTTTTATTTTGTCGATTTGTCCTCTATGTTATCTGTCTATTCCAGATGTTTCACAGTCATCATGCAGCTCCGTTTCTACAGCGGCAAAGGCTCTGTCTCTGAATCTGAAGAATCACTACAACCAGACCCTGGACCAGCTCATCACCGCCACACCAGCGTGGCCACTCCAAACCTCACCTATCTCTCCCACCCAAGTGGAATTCGCAGAGACCTACCTGAACCTGCTCAACCTGGAGAACAGCACCAAACCAGGTGCAGCAGTCAATGGAGACCTGGACCCCTTCATCAGGGCCAATGGGGCAGCGGACAACAAGGAGACCTTGTGTAATGAAATGGTCCCGTTCACGTTGAAGAACTCTGGCAACATGGATGAAAAGTAAGAGAGCTGTCCTCGTGTTTATTACACAAACAAAAAACATGTTAGTACTGATCCAACATACAGAAAGAACAGTTAGTACACTGGCGGTGTGTAGTGTAAGCAGTTCATTTTGCACTGAAGGTAAGGAAGAGTTTGACATTTCGGAAAATATGATCATTCCCTTTCTGGTGGAGAGTTAACCCTGTCATGTCTCTGTTTTTGGTCAGTATATCCACAGGTTTTTAACACAGGACAACTATGTATATTAAAGAACAGAGGAAAGCATTAGTGTTCATGGTATGTAAGAACCATGTCAATGCGACATTCTGAGCCGTATTACTGTCAAAAAAGAATAATGGATAGATTAATAATACAGCAAGAAAGAAGTTAATTTAATTAATTTTGTCACCCTACTTATTATTTTACTTTGATGGGTTAATCATGCTCCAAGTTTTGGAACTATCCTAGCATGATGCCTTTGAGGATGTAAACAGGAAGTATAATGTTGTCATGTCAATGTGAGTCAGTTAGCTAGCTATGGGCTACAACCTGAGCCCCGTTTTTTTGTCTGTTTATTTACATTTTGTCAAATTGGTACTATTAAAGTATGACGAATCTGCTATTAGCAGTTCATGTTTTCAGTGTACACATGTACAGGCCACTATCGCTGGATGGCTTTGACACTGGAGAAAATTAAAAAGTTAGGATATAAAGATTGTCTTTTTTATTTGATTTTGAAGCGTATTCAAGGACATTTATTCACATTCGGATATGGAGATATCCTCGAAATGTCTTAAGTCGCACTGAATCTGTAAATATTTGTAGTTATGACTCAGAAGGAGTACCCATTTTGACAGTCAGGAGTACCTCTACTGTAGCTCCAAATGTTGACTGTGTTCAACAATCAATCGGCCAAATACAGTAACTTCCCATTGTTTTTGCATTAAGATGTGCCCACTGGCTATAGCTTCATACTCGATGAACAAGAGTGGTATTGATCTTGAACTAACTCCCTGCCAGACAGTGAATATATCCCAAAATGTCAAATTGCTCCTTTAATGTGCGTACACATTCCTAATGTGGTACAAGTCAATTTGTGTTTGAGGTAACCAGGCTACACTGTGACATACACAGCCCGTAGCTTTTAGTGTTATTAGTGGAGAACAGCTCGACTCAGCAGAAACAGCCTGCAGCTAATGAAAGTGTGACTGTAATCAGGGGATTACAGAACACACTGAGAAAAGGGTTGGGGTTAGACAAACAAAGAGGGGATCAGGTTTTGAGCTTGAAAGGGGGGAATCGGAGAAGCCTGTGAGAGAGAATGAGATTTAAGAGAAACACGGAAACTCAATCAGCTTTAATTCCGTCCCAGTGTTTCTGTTTCATGAAATAACTAATTTTCAGAAGCCGTTAAAACAAGTGTTGAGAGATTAAAAGACAGTAATGGAATCATTTTCTTTGTAATAATTTATGATGCATGTGTTTTGCTCTTTTAGGGATGTTTTGAGGTTCTATTTCTCGCTCTCTTGCACATTTTATCTTGTGAAGTGCTTTCCCAACTGTACTTTTGGCTTAATGTCTGAATGCTCTGGCATGCAGCTTTGTGATACACAAGCAGCCCTTACCTTGAATGCATATATGGAGCCATTGCATGTAATAACTTTTTAATGAGCTTTTAATCTCCTTAAAGCCATTACAAAGACCGAGTATACTAATAAAAAATATTTATTACATAAGGTCAAGCAGAGCTCTCAAGCAGGCCAAACTCTTTAGTCATTTTCCTTTTATCCCCCTCCTTCTCTCTATTATCCTCTCACTTAATTTGTCTCTCCTCTTGCTGTTTTCTCTCTCTGAAAGCAATCCACAGCGAAATCCCCACGGAGTGCATCTTAAAGCTGATTTCAAAACAGACAAGGAGAAAATAAGAACTTAGAATTGACTCTGCAGCATAGTGTGTATTTGGTGTGCTTGATGATGTTGTCTGCTTTTTGTTGAGTGCGTGTGTGTATGTGTGTGTCTGAGGCTGCCGCTTAGCTCCCTACAGCCAGACTCACATCCTGTGGTTTCCTGCAGCACAGACTCCCAGCCAATTCCAGCTCTCATCCCTTCACAACCTGAAACTCTACCCCACTACACATGTGGCACAGAATATGTTTTTCTTTTGCGTGAGCAGGAGGAAAAAAATAAAAGGAAAGGCAAAACTTCACATCTCTTCCAAAGAGGCATCTTGTTACTGTACATTTCCATCCGAACATTAGATTCACGTGTTGTGTGCCAGCACTCCCCCCATTCTTCCCTTTGTTTGTAATTATGTAACAACAAACTCATCTTTTCTGCCTGCCTCTCTTCCTCCTGAGCTTCTCTGTCCCACCACATTTTCTATTTTCTGTCTAAAAGCCTTAAAAAAGATGCAGTAACTTGGAAATATATTACCAGGACATTTTATTTTATTTTTCTTTAAAGTGATTTTCCTTTCTCTGCCAGCCGTCTCCTGCTCTTTTGTTGGCTTTTGTTTGCCTCCTCTACTGAGTGACATCATCTTTCTGTAAATAGTAATCATAAAATTGAATTATGTGCTTATACACAAATGGCATATAAAAAATAATCAAATGTTATTACTGCACAGAAAACATCACTAATAATTAATTTCCTCCTAAACATAAAAATGAGCAGCAACTTTGCAAAGAAATGTAATTTATGATATGAAAACAAGTATGACCTTTTAAATGTTTAGAGCTGGTAGTGTTGTGCAGCTTATTTGGTTATATGTTTTAATCTCACTAAAGAATATGGAAATTAAGGGGGAAAATGAGGTTTGGAGAAATGGAAACTTCAGCTCCATTGTGTTATTATGTTTTCCCCGACAAACTCCTTTGCATTACCTTTGCCGCAGTCAGAATCCTGTACCCACCCTCCCCCACTGCACGGAAAATTTTATTGCTTCCATTTGCTTTTGTTTTCTGGATTTCCCCAGCGAATCAATGTTTACAGCCTGAGTGGCCTTATTTTATGTCCTTGCGAACAAGCAGACGGCTCCTCTTCTGCCATCCTCTCTCACCGTTCCTCCACCTCCTCCCTCTCTTGATCCAGCCTAAACTGGCCTCCCCCCGGGGTCCAGTGCTGGTCATGCAGAGCGATGGAATCTATTCACTTCACTTTATTAGTGCAGTTTAGCTTTAAATCACACAGGCATTACCACCCAACGTGTATCCATGTGTGCTCTCCAGTTGGCCCACTGACTCGAGTATGATCACTCCATATGGTTTGTTGGGATACCAACTTTACATCTAAGCATGTAGTGAGTCATGCTTTACTCAACACCGAGGGAAACTGAAGTAGGATCAAAACAGGATGTACTAGTAGATTTAAAATACACTTTGTGGGGATAGGATTAAACTGTTATTGCAACTTTTGAGTCATCAGCCTCTTTATCCGATACACATGAAAACAGCCCTGCTAGCATCTCTATGAGGCTGCACTTATAGGCACAGGGTGAGGTAAATGCTAACATGTTTGCTCTAACAATGCTAACATGCTGATGTTAAGCGGGTATAATGTTCATCATGTTGACAATGTTATGGTAGCGTGTTAGCATGCTAACATTTGCTAATTAGCACCAAAGATTCTTTGTTTCGTGTGTATTTGGTGATAAACAAAATTATTGTCGTACAGATCTCACTCAAAACCACGAATAACTTCTTGGAGGTGCTAGAGGAAATTTCATGGGACCAACTACAGTCATTGGTGTGTGGGAATAATTAATATATGTACAACATTTTGTGTCAATCTGTCTTGTATATTTCACAGAATAGGTGAAAGATTTGGCCTGCTGGTGGCGCTAGAGGAAAAGTCACCAAAGTCAGTAGGATTCATCCTCTGGAAAACATGAACGTCTGCAAAAAATGTCATAGCAACCTAGCAGTTATTGAGATGTTTCTGTCTGGACCAACTAACAGACCAACATTGCCATCCCTCGAGCCATAAAGCAATAAAAGCTATAAACTGCATTTTATGCCCACACAGAGCAAAAACAAGACACATATGGTGACCAACTTATATGAACACCCAACTATTATTCACAAGTGAGTCATGCTTTCCTCTGGCGTGGTATAGACGGCTCACTCTCACCTCTTTCTCGCTGACAGTATTGTATGTTGCGTAATCCCATTTCCTGACCTATCGTGTTTTTTTTTGCTTTCCCTCTTCATTATTAACATCCGTGTGTCAGGGCTGCACCGGCAGCCTAGTGGGCCACTAATTTCATTGCAGCGATGTGATCTGAGTGTAATGGATGATGTGTCCACTTGTTTGGGTGGAGCCGGCTTCTGTCAACTGGATATACAAACTGATACACATTGTTCAAATGTAAAAAGATTTATCTGGCTTCTCAGGCTCATGTTAGGCTGAATGTGTTTTCTGGAGAGCTAGAAAGCTGGCCTGTCAGTCACCGAATAATATTTGACAGGGACTCTGTCAGGCAGGGATGCTCTTTAAAAGGGTTGAAGTGAATTGAATTGCTTGAATGCTGAAGTTTTGCAGACCCTTTGCGGTTCCTGTCACACTCTTGCGGACACCCACGTTCATCCACCTACATGCTGAAACATCCCACACAGACATCTCACGCATTCAGATGGGTGTTAATTTCTTTACAAAAGCAAGATGCTTTTACAAAGGCCCAGTGTCTTTTCTCTGAGTTTCAACCTCCCACTTGTTCTTTCAATTGCTTGTGTGTATGTCTATCTGACTGTCTCAAGGCTGAAGTGTAAAGCATTTCACTGGCAACCCTTCTCTTCAGAGACATCACTAAATTGGAAGATAGAGATTTTTATGACTGTTTATTTGTCTCCACCTGTTGATCTACTGAGCTCCTACTGGAGGTTTTGAATTAACAAAGTGTTTCTATTTTCTATGCTATTCTCCCGATTGTTGATTTGTTTTTATTAAATGGTGACATAAATAAGCATGCTTTGCTTATATGCGTCATATGTATTGCAGACATAGTGTGAGGTTCATTTAACTACAAAAGACATGTGCTGCTTTGGTCTCTAAATTGTTTTTCATGCCACATTTAATTAACCCAAGAATAAACAAGACACACATCTCAGACACTAAAAGGTTAAACCTTTAAGGACCATCCCAGTGGTTCTGTATGTTTCCAACTTCCCTCTACTCATCATTTCCTAAGGAATAGACTTTTTGAGATTTATCCCTTACCATTCAGGCAACCATTAGTTTGCATTCATTTTAGTGAAATGTACAGTAATAGATAGATACATTGATTCATTACCATATTGTGCAGAAAGAAATAGGGACCTTTTTTATTAGTGAAAGGACCAGACAGTGGAGGAGCTAGTTTGGGCACATCTGGTTCCAGATGTAAAGGTCCCATTTATTTTCTCCATAGATGTTAGGTGAGTCACAGTTGGAGCTCTTCCTTGGCTTTGATGGGCATGAAACTATCCCAGCTGACTCATCAGTACAAAATATTTGAGCTAAAATGCATCTGTTTCTTTGATAAAAACTTAAAAGTAAAAGCCTGTGTGTATAAAAAAACATGGGGTGAGAAGTTAACTACGACTCCAATGTGGCTTTTAATAAAAAACATCCACATAATAATTTTGTGGTATTGGCTTCTGCGAAGGGTGGTAGCTAAAGATTTTGCTATTGGGAAAACAATAAGACGATACGACAGGTTGCATCTTAAGTCACTGAAGTCATAATCAGATTCATGTTCAATTTGGGATGTATTTAATTTTTTTAGCACAGTGTGTTTTTCACACCTTCAAAGTATTTTTGATCTGCTAGCGCTCTAATTTGTGCCTCCCACTGGCTTTTTCTCTATGGCAACTATGGCTAATTCCCATAGTTTTTTGTATTCAGAGCCATGCCAAACTCAGATTTATCAAAAACTTAAAGTTAAAAAAGTTAAAACTGGTGGCCATAACATAAATCTATAGTATTGTTACTATCCCTATCGGAATTGTATGTTTCTGTCTTGAGTAACTTTGAGGACATTAAAAGAAAACACTTAAATTGCGGGGGAATTACTGTGCTTGTGAAACACTCAAACATAGTGGCTTGGGCGCAAACACTAGGCTCTTAAATTCCCCAATCCTTGCACACAATAGCTCCCTGATCCTCTGTAGTCTAACTGTTGCCTCTCTTTGGTACAGGTGCGAGGACCCTCTCCTGCTCATCCTCTTCCTCATCTAACCATTCCTCACTTACCCGTCAGTCTGCTCAAACAAACAAACTGAATCCCAGAATAACACCCAGCAGCGAGCAGCCGTTGCCTAGAAAACCCACAGCTCATGCGTTCCATCGTCCTGTCCTTATGCCCGTCCCTCTCATCATTTGCTGCACCAGCCTGCCTCTCTCTGGGAGCCTGAGGAGCTCTCTGCCACTGCCTAAGCCCCCTTCCTTTCCTCCTCCTCATCATCCTCCTCCTCTTCTTCTCCTCTCTGCCCCTCTTCTCTTCCCTCTATGTGAGTATTACTCATGACTACCAGCATGTGGAAACAGTGTCTGTGGCACAAGCATGGTGCTGGGCATGTGGTGGATGAACAGTGTGGGTGTTTCCTGGCTCGTGTGTAGGTCTCACCAGTGATTTCACTGCTAATTACTGCATAATAACCTCCATTTACATGCGGATGTGGTTCTGCAAATTCATAACCACATTTGCATAGCGCTAATCAGTGAATCCCACATTTCTTTTGCATGGTATCACTATCTGCGTTTTTTCCACACTTTGCTGGCGCTTGTTTTGTTTCTCGTACATTTGCCAAAATAGACGAAATGTTCTTGTCAAGATTTGGTATTATATTGTCAGTGAAGGTTCCACCTGAGCAGTAAAGCTGTCAGAGCAGAGACAGAGGAGAAGTGCTTCTTGATGTACCTGTCTTACACTTGCTGTGTTACAAGGAGTTGGTGTTGAATTTAAGAGTGTGTGAGCGTGTGTTTTTGTCGTGTGGATGTTTTGCTTTACTGAGTCATACCAAATCACTGTCTTGCAGATGGACAATAAGTCCAGCCGCAGACGCACAGCATCAGTGGTCTCACATACGGTGCTGTTGCATGTAGTGCCAGTAGAAGAGCAGCATAAGGAAAGAAAACCCTTTAATTTTGTGTCTGGCAATAACTGAAGATAGCCTTTAAGTTAAACAAAATAAGATCAAACTAAAATTATATTCAACAAACCCAGTAAACAAACAAGCATATACAGATCATGGGAATGCTGCGGCCTTTTTCGCTTTCCAGCCACACTTTCCAACCTCAATTAAATGCACCAATTTAGAAATTGTGAAATAATCTGTTTTTAAATGCTTTATCACAAAATAATAATCTTGCTTTGAAAAATGAAACCCAATGATTTGCTCACTACAAGTAGATTTTAAGTCTCTGCTAATTAATTATTATTCCACCCTGAAATAACCGGAAACCAGTGACCAATAAAATGGCAAAGTTGAAGGAAGCATTCAGATATTCCTCTTTAGCAGTAATATGAAGTATAAGTGAGCTGTTGTAAGTGGCGTGACTTGGACAAGCTCCTAATAATCTCCTTTAGTGTGATGTCTGTTGTACAACATCATGGTATAATGAGCATTGGAAGATCTGAGTATTGTGGGGTGGTGATGGAACAATGGATAAGACGACTGCCTTTGGTGTGAGAGACCCGGGTTCAGTCCCCCCATTGTGTCCCTGAGCAAGACACTTAACCTCTCGTTGCTCCAGAGGTGTGTGACCTCTGACATATATAGCAATTGTAAGTCGCTTTGGATAAAAGCGTCAGCTAAATGAATAAATGTAATGTAAATGTAATGTCACAGATCCTAGTCCTTAGCTTGTCTTTCAGTCTGTGCACCAATACTTAGAGTAAGAGAGGGAGGTTCTGCAGATAAGTTTAGTATAATTCTATTTTGACAGAAGATTGGGATTTTATAAATTCTGTGGTCTGTAGGAAACATAAAAATCACCCTGTTCTAGTCAAAGCAAATACACTATATCAAATACACAAAGATTATGCACAAAGAAAATAGAACTGTTAAAGCTCAAAATAACATCCTGTTGTGGGATGTCACAGAAAGGCAACATGCTTCACAGTATAGTTTGCATATATTTTTGCAAAGGCAGACTTTGCCAACATTTGATTCTCATCACAAATATTAGGGTCCATGGCTAGAGTCAATCCCAGCTGACATTGGGCGAGGGGCAGGATACACCCTGGACAGGTCGGGAGTTTTTACATATAGAGACAACCATACTTACAATCACATCATAAATATTAATTTCCAAAATGAACCAAACATAGCACGCAGTAAATAATCTATATGGAATCAACCTGCATGTCAATTTTGTGTTATGTACTGTAACTGTGTAAAGAAAGACACTAGAAAAGCTAAAACAAAAAGCAGCTGCTGATAGGCAGCGCACACTTTCAAAAATAACAGCACAAGAAACCACAGCTGAATCAAACTTTAAATTGGATTGTTAATCTTTCTAAGCCACGAAGAAACAATTACCCCAGGGGAGAAAACAATACAAGTATTGAAGTATCCAAGGGTTTCATTTTGCTTTAGTAGCATTGTGTGGGCTACTCTCCCAGAGGAAAATTTTACTGCTCAAAGCTTGCTGTTCTATAGCTCAGGAGACAAATGTGAGATTCTCATCTAAGCCTTATTTCAATCTCTATTTTTTCTAGAATGTGTCTCACATGTTTCTCCTAAAATTCACTAGGAGCAATAGGTGAGACAGAGGAAAATT
>JAPMOB010214100.1:0-25036 GCA_029875015.1 Lepomis gibbosus
TACCCAATCATGTTGCCAATTGACCTAATGAGTTGCAAATTGGTCCTCCAGCTGTTCCTTATATGTAATTTTAACTTTTCCGGCCTCTTATTGCTACCTGTCCCAACTTTTTTGGAATGTGTAGCTCTCATGAAATCCAAATTGAGCCAATATTTGGCATGGCATTTCAAAATGTCTCACTTTTAACATTTGATATGTTATCTATATTCTATTGTGAATAAAATATAAGTTTATGAGATTTGTAAATTATTCCATTCCTTTTTTACTCACAATTTGTACAGTGTCCCAACTTTTTTGGAATCGGGTTTGTACTTGACACTCAAAGGAATTCAGCCAGGTCAGTCCAAATATAAAAAAGTATATTATCCAGTGATTTCCCCTTCAACTTATTTCAGAACAATCAAACATCAGAAAAGGTCAGCTTAGCGCAAGCACAGAAACATATGTGGTGATAAACTTTAAACCTAGAGGATTTCTAGGTAGATAGGATAGTCATGACCGCCGGTCAAAGCTCCTTGGCTTTAGATAAAACCACAAACATCATTGCTCAGTTTTGTTGCGGGAATTCCACCCACCTGTAGGATCTTTCAGTCTGCTGCCACCAAGTGACTGGTTACTTTTCAGAATACATTTTTACATAAAAGAAAAAACATGCAATGCAATGCATTGTTAAATATTAAACCAGTGGTTGTCAGCCTTTTTGGCTTGTGTCTCCTTACCAAAAAGCAGCATCTAATTTGGCCCGTTGACATGTTTCATCTGTCTATGAGTTGCTATAAGATCCACCAAACAGTGATTTCCCCTCTAAACTTCTCAGATGGAAAAAAAGTAAAACACTACTTGCATTGATGCTTTAGTAATCACAATCTAATCATGTCATACATATTGATACAGTATATGAGTTACAGGGTAATTTTTTCTACTATTACTCATTCAGTCAGTCTCCACCTACTTCCTGGGAAATGTTTGAAAGCACAAAAGGAAATGTGCCAAGCAAGGGAAAGCCAACAAAAGAGCCTCATACAGTATTACACTCTCAGTGTGATTTCATACAGTCCAGTTAAGAGACGGGGGATGTGAAAGACTTGGTTCTCACATGTTCTGATGAGTGCATGGACACTGAGCATCATGAAGCAGACTGCAGGGTGTGTTGTTGACTAGAGTGCCACCTCAGCAGGGAGGTTGCCACGCAAAACTGGCACATATGGTACTCAGGAGAGCCTGGGACCAGATTTCTGCATTGAGCTGCTATGGAGGCTCTTGGCTTGAAAAGAGAAAATATGGTGTTGTGGCTACCATGCCAGTATGTGAAAATAGTGTGTGCTATCCAGTCTCAGCCATTCATGACAAACTGCATTGAGCAAGCTTGGCACAAAACAGAGTCCCATCCATCAGCAGGCTGTTGAACAAAGAACTGACAGTGCAAGCCAAACAGGGAGGGAGATTAGGCCCTTGCATTNTGCTTAAGCTATATAATGCTATAGCCTTTTGACTTTATAGCAACAGTGTGTTCAATTACTAGACTACATTTATAAAACAAAATAAAATATTTAATTTACTCTCTAAAATAACGAATAACCCTCTATAATGTCGGCAGAAATATTACCGGGCTTTCTCGACAAAAGGCACTGCAGTGCAACAGACGTGACGCAGACAGATATGGAAAACCTTATTACAGGCTACAGTTTGTGGTCTGTACCAAAGACTTGGTACTTTCGACTCCCCGCACTCTGAACTGTAATCCTCAACAGGCATATTTTAAAGTTAAAGCGGCGTGTTTTTAAGGTTGTAAAGTGAAACTTTGCTGCTATAAGCGCAATAACTTGCGTTACGGGACACCTCGCTTAACTCACAGCAATTACGACATTTTACTTTCAATATTGTACAATTCCTAGTTTACATCAAAGCTGGGGCAAAGTAAACGTATTTGTGTCCAATTTTTAGTATAGGTTAACCGTTTACTGGTTGTTTTCGCCTCGGAGTTTTGCATTTATGTAATTTCAACACCTGACGTTACGTTGTTTTGGCCCCGGCGTAGTCGTAACCAGTCCATACACCGCCCCAGACTCATGCTGCACGAAACACACAACATGGGATTCCACGTGCATGGGTTGACTTGTTTATATAAAACGATGGACAGCGCTCTAGACCAATGACCTCTCGTCATTCCATCTCCGTCACGTTCTCCATGGAAACCCGTAGCTTCCAGCCAATTGGGAAAACTAAGGGCGGAGTCTGAATTGAGGTCGCGAGCCGAGCTCGCTGATTCGCCGGTGGGCCAGAGCCGGAGAGGAACTGCTGGCTACTGTGTCAACCTGTCTAAGTCCCGTCTCCCATTGAGGAACACTGGATGTTTTAACTGAATGTTTTATTCACTGGTCGGTTCTGCTTTTACTTCACACCAAGGACGTCCGGAGAAGCAATTTTTATTACAGCAGCACAGGTTGGTTTCCTTGATTTTCACCTTTTAGTTGTAGTAAAAAGGAATAACGAGCACAAAAAATAAGTTGCATAACAAATCCGATGTGCGCATGCGCAACAATTCAGCTTGCTCTACTTTTTCTACTTTAAAAAGCTAAAAATGCCGGTCCCACGTCTTGTGTTTCTTCGTAAAGAAGGGGAAAAGTCTGCTTTTGTGAAATAGTCCATCTGGTGCTCCGCGGCTGCTGTTTTGATTTAGCGTTTTAACGATATTGTTACTTTTACATAACTGTGTCAGTGTACCGTGCTGTGGATTGCAGGTCAACGTGTGTGTGGATTTTGAATAGCAGGTCAATGGGAGTTAGATGGGGGAAGGGTTGTTTGTTAACCTTTACAAACACGTTTAAATCGTATTTTCTTTAATTAAACCTTTATTTTGTGTAACCTTGTCTATGTATACAATCTAATGATAACAAAAATGAGTTGTTAGCCAGTTTTCAGTGTCAATTGGTAGGACTCAGAAAGCATTTGCAACATTGCATTGCCTTATTTTCACATGAATTACCTGAGAAAATGGGTCTCTTTCTATATATACGGTAGATTCGTGTCAAATGTAAAAGGGAAGACGTTTAAAAATAAATAGATTAGAATTCTAGTTTACTGTACTATTCAAGTCCTAACAAAAAGTCTACTGTCCACACACCACTTTGTCCCTGCCACACTGTAACTATAAATATTAGGTCAGCATGATAATCATATTACAGTGCTGTTCAATATGGTCAGCTTATTGATGTTGGACCTCTATTAGATAACCACAGGTAGACCTGCTGCCATATGACAGACAGCAGTTTAATGCAAAGGAGTGACTTACTCTTGGTAACACTGTCCCAGCTACAAAGAGGATCCTTTATGTAAGACCACTCTTACAGATGCATATGGTGGCATTATATCAGATGTTCACTTTTTCTTAGCAGTTTTACTGATAGGCCACTACTCTTGTCGAGACTCATGAGGTGTAACATACATGTAATAACTTGGTAATATGTGTAGTACAGTGATACTATGATATAACTCACTGGGATTATGGCATTTCACTGTAATATAGAGTAGGCCTTCACACAATACTACAATACTAATTATTCATGAATTATACCAGAACATGAACCTTTGCAGATACCCTGTCCTTTTCAAATAACACTGACCTGTTTTGCCCTGTGGTTAAGCAGATTGTGTAAATGACTAGAAAGAGTTTGTGTCCCATGTTCAGCCCTTTAAATTCTGTCTTTAACTATGCTCACGTCTTCTCTGTCTCACATTTCATTAAAGAATGCACTTCAAAAATAGTGTGGTTGGATAGAAGTGAAAGCATGTGGTTTTATGAAACAGGGCTTCCAGTGATTTGTGCTGCACTATACACATCCATGTGACTGGAGCAGCGTTGTATAATGCCTGAGATCTGTGCTAGTGTGTTGGGTCTATTAATGCTCTGGCTGAAACAGGCTGAGCTGGAAGCGGAGGGAGTTCCGTTTCATGATGTCGCTCTTCTGTTATCTTATGCGAGCTACGTGCCTGTGTGCGTGCATCTCAAGTGTTTTCAAGATTCGAGGAGGACGTTGTAATTCCGAAATTGTTCAGATTGAACTGATTGGGATTATGATTTTGATTGATTACTGTTACAGGCAAACCAATGTCATGGCAGTTGTGGAGTACAGAGTGTTTTTTCATATGTTTTACATGAGAGTGCTCTTTATACTACAGACCCTGGTGTATTTTTTGTTTAGCCACTGTTACATAGTTTAACCTAGTTTTAAAATGTCTTGTAGCATGTATTTTTGGCTGTTCAAGGTCTTAATACCCTGCTGCATACTGTTTCCAGCAAAGTGACTGAATAATAATAAATGATTTGCTGGCTTACACATTATTAATAGTCTATTTTCATGATTTTGTGAGGTTCAACATACTACTCTTGCAGTTTTCCCTCTCAGCAAAATGAAACAATTCACCTGTGTTTCTGTATCCTAACCTGTGCTCCACCCTAACTTCCCCATGATTGGCTGACATCATTATAAATTGCTGTCACTCCTTGCTCTCTCCTGATTGGACATTCGCAGCAGCCAATAGAAAGTCCCCTCTGTGGCTTGGCTACTACCTCAGTTTAACTGGGAGTGGGTCATTTCCTAAGTTGGCAGTGGATGTGTGGGTGGGTGGAAAGTCTGCTAGGTTTTTGTAGACCTTTAAAACATGAAAAATCTTCTCTCTGAAACTTTGAGGAGTTATGTAAAACTGCTTATGTAAAGAGTGAAGAATAGACAAGCTGCTGAATTTGTTCGCTTACATAAATAGCTGCAACTTGATCTTGGATAGCAGGAAAACAGTGAAATATTTAGTTTCAGTACCTGTTGCCAGTATTTCCTATTATGGCTTTAGCAGACATAAATAACTCCAACTACTGCTGTTCTCCTGTTGGGTGTAGGAGGAGGAGGAGGCGGCTGCAGAGCTGATGAAAGCTGTTGCTCTTGTAGTTTTTATCAAAAAAAAACAAAAATTATTTTTACACCCCCGATTGTTTCAAGTAGAGCAAGTGAAATTCAGCCTGTTTTCACAATGCGGCTGATTGAATTAACTTGTGCTATTACTGAAATGATGATTCGATACTAGGTAAATGTTGTGTCAGGGACTATGGTCTTTTTTTATATTTTTGGTCATTTGAGGGACGCAGCACTATGTTAGGTAATGCTACATTCATTTGATTTGGGCTTAAGTGAACATGGACGATGCATGAACACATCTGTTTGTCACTTGTTTTTTGCGAGATCCGTATCCTTGACATTAACGATAATTCTGTTATTTGTGAGGGAGACTAGTTGTCAGCTTTTTCTCCCACTTGTTAATTTGTGAAGGGTCATGCCATTAGAAGGAGAGGAGACATTGTGAATATTAGAAATTATTTCAAGGCATCTTGTCTGTCTGAACATCTGAATTCGTGCTGATGGTTTATGAAAGGTGAAGGGTTTTGTTTGTGATGTGTTTTCATCTTGGACTCACCTTTCATGTGAAAAAGCTCTTTTGAAAAATTGAACTGGATCACACTGGTCTGGGGTTTAAGTCCACCTGGAAAGGGCAAACAACGGCCTATTTACTGTGCAGACCTTTTGAAGGATGGATGGCTGCAGCCTTGGTGTGTGTGTGTGTGTGTCTGCACACAACACAATCACTTTATCTGTGCTGCTCTGCCCTTTTCTTCATCATTGACTTTTAAAAATGCTTTTAAAAAACACTGGCTGATCGGATCAAACGGGCCGCCGTGGCCCAGGAGGATGAGCGGGTCGTCCTTTAATTCAAGGGTTGGTGGTTTGATTCCCTCCTCACTGTTTGTAGAATTGAGTAAGACTGTGAGTTGCTCCTGAAGGGAAGGCCAGTGTCTTGCATGGCAGCTCCGCCTCCATTAGTTTGTGTGTGTGCGTGTGCCAACACTTTCTCCTTTAAGGTAGAAATGCCCTAAATGCAGTCCATTTACCAAAGTACTGTGCTGCAGTATTTTTGATGAATGTCTTCTTCTAATCCTCATTGATTTCTTCTTATTTTAGGACTGTTTCTTAACTATTGATCTGCTATCTATAAAAGTGCACTGTGCTGTAAAAGGTTCATTTGAGTGAATTCACCTCTGTTTTATTTTCCTCTTTTAGACTGCACCCCCACTCCTGAGTCATCAACTCCATTTACATCCCAGTGCCATGCACTTAATGGCATTACCATATGGAAGGTAACTTAATCGCCCATCTTTTGCCATTTGGCCTGTCCCATGTCTGAGGACAGTAATCCAAAGCACTACCTGTACTCAACCCTGGACGGGCGCGAACGGAACCGTGAAAGGGTCGGTTTCCAGGTGGAAGAAGAGGAGCGCTCTCGCTGCGGTCCCATTAGCCAACTTCTCGGCATGGCCACTTACAACGAGGGTTGTGGCGGGCGGGATGGGGTCGAACTGGCCTCCGAGGGGAGCGACAGCGGCCACGAGCACCCGGCCTCACCGCGGTCCCCGCACGACGATAGGAAGCGGCCACGCCCACCCTTACATGAGGATGTAGAGATGGGTGGCAGCGGCTCGAGTGGGAGCGGGACAGAATCCCATGGTAACGAGTCGCATGGCAATGAGTCCCATGGCAATGAATCTGTGGGCAGCTCAAATGGCAACGGCAAGGACTCCGCTCTCATGGAGTCTTCAGGGAGCAACAAGAGGTGAGGGCGTTTGTATAGGATTGCATTAGATTGTAGGTATACTTCCATATTTATTTGTACTTTATGTGGGAAATGCTGCATAAGCATTGCCAGAGCTGACCTGTGCAATGCTCAGTTATTGTGAAATTCTGACTTTGTCAGTGACTGATCATGTTATGTGCAGGAACTTGACAGAAGAGTTCAGGAATTAAACACATAATTGAGGAACTTCAGACACATGGCGTATATTTTGAATTTCAAAAGGAAGACGTGGGCCACCGTTCAGTTTGAAGGCTTTAAACTCTTTGTGCTGCTTGATTGAAATGTAGTGACCGAATGCTTTTATAAAATGTTTGGCTTATACTACTTACTTGAAGTTAAGGCCTCCTTAGCTCTTGGATGTGTCTGATACACACATGACAGGCTTGTCTGCTGCTCAGTGGATATTTTCAGAATTTAGATTTTTGAACTTGTGAGTTATAGTCTGGCTTTGTATTCTCCTGTTGCTTTTAGCTATTGTGATCAGTGGAGTCATTTTTAGATACGTTCTGACTCAATGTACTCACTGGGCACGAACCCCTGTGATAAGCCTTCCATTAGCTAACGACGACTGTATTCTGCTTCCCTTCACTCTGTCCTCTGGTCTCCTTTTACAGAGGTTGATTTTGATTGGATGGTTTTATAGTATCCTCCTTTGCTGCCTCAGTGCAGCATCCACTTTGTCCTATTTGTTTGTGGTTTATTGCTCCCGTTAGAGCTACAGTACAAATGTATGCTATGTTAACCTTTTAATGAGACGATTCAGACAGACCAGTCCTTGTCTTGAACTGTGCCACTTGTTTTTACATTTCAAATCCAGTTGAAGAAATGTTTGACCCTCATGTTTCCTCTACGTAAACCTGCTTATCATATATTTAGACTATTAGACTTACAGGGGACACAGATGATATGTGTGGGACATTCTGAGTACACTCTGTTAACAGTGGTTCCCAAAGTCCTTGAGGAGGCTCAAACAGGCAAACTGAGTAATGAGGCATAACATATGAAAAAATACAAGAAACATATTGAGACACACATCACAATGGGAAGCAGGGCAGCAAATGGCGTGCCATGCCGTGGTCTGATTTGTGTCAGTTTAGGGGTTCTTAATGTGAAAAGGTTTGAGAAGCACTGCTATCTAACACCCCATCCATGACTTACTTGAAGATGTTTAGTCTTAGCTTTTAATTGGCTCCAACAAAGCTCTATTTTTTGGTCTTTCTGTAACAAGCAGTAAACAATATTGTTGTTGTTGCTGTTGTTGTGGTTACAGCTCGAACTCGCACAGCCCGTCGCCGCCAAGCAGCTCCAACGCCTTCAGTCTGGTGAGCTCTGAGCAGGACAACCCTTCAACCAGCGGCTGCAGGTTGGTATACAGCTTACCTCTTACCTGTCATAATTTGGTTTGAATGAAGATGTATAGCTTACAATTTGTGACACTTGAAAATTTGAACAGTACAAGATTATATATTTATTCCACCTATCTATAAAATGTGTTGGCAGTAGGAGTTCTCACTTGCATGCAACAGTAGAAAGTTCTCAAAGTCAGACTCACAGAAGATCAGTGCCCTCGTGTCCCATACCCCTTTTACATACTGGTAGCTACCTGTTCTGCTCTTTATGCTGGAAAGCTGTGCTTCTCAGAGTGTGACAGCACTGGTGAGACCTCGTCATTTTTGACACACGTGTATCTGTCTCATGCACTCCCTGCAGCAGCGAACAGTCAGCCAAAGCTAAGACACAGAAGGAGCTCTTCAAGACCCTTAAGGAGCTGAAAATGCACTTGCCGTCGGAAAAGAGGAGCAAGGGCAAGTCCAGCACGGTCAACACGCTCAAATATGCACTGCGGTGTGTCAAACAAGTGAAAGGTGGGACCTGCTTTTTTTATTCACATCTTTGTTATTGTACATCAGTGATGTTGACCAATTTGGGCCAATCCTGGCCATAGATTCTGAATACTGTTCTCCGATTTGATTGGAGAAGCGCCTTCTTCACTGACCACATACTGTGTGTAAAATGACGTGCTAATGACCCATCTTCTCTTTGTTTTGCAGCCAATGAGGAATACTACCAGATGCTGATGGTTAATGACAGTCAGCCTCCAGGGTTTGATGTGTCCTCCTACACCATTGAGGAAATCAACAGCATCACCTCTGAATACACCCTCAAAAACACTGTAAGGACCTCTGATCGTCACCGCACAATGACAAAGGAACATCCTGAAAGTCTGTACATATACATGACAACATATATTTGTTTCTAGATACAAGATGGGAATGGTGGGAGTTATCTGAAAACTGCAAATATAATTTAAGAATCATAAGTGAAAATTTAAGAAGTCACATCTCAAATTCAGCTGTTTCACAAACCAGTGGTAGAAAAGGAGCAAAGTGTTTAATCTCTGACTATCTTATCTAATCTAATCTCTCTTTATATTAGAATACTCATACACATACTCCACAGCAGTTCCATTAAAATATCTTGAAAAGACGCTCAAATAACTGATTTGTCAACATTTTTTAAACCTCCTCTGCCGGCAGGATATATTTGCTGTAGCTGTCTCGCTCATCACGGGGAAGATTGTTTACATCTCAGACCAGGCGGCGTCCATCTTGAACTGCAAGCGGGAAGTGTTTAACAATGCCAAGTTTGTGGAGTTCCTGACCCCTCAGGACGTCAGCGTGTTCTACAGCTTTACCACGCCTTACCGCCTGCCCTCATGGAGCATGTGCACCGGAGCAGGTACCAGCTGTTTCCGAACTGACATCTTAATTTGAAAATGTTTCTTAAATCCAACCGTTTTTATGTAACTTCAAAATCTGAAATCATCATTACCAGATTTTCAAATTGTGTCCCGCTGAAATAAACAAATATTTATTTTAACTGAGCCAACATGGGACTGGACATGGACAGTAGATTTCAATCACCCACAAAGGCCACGTGGAAAACCCACATGGAACAGGACCCACACCAACTGCACACACAAGTGTCTATTTCCTTCACATGATCCACCCCCACACGCACATTTTCATACACACATAACACGTATTTCATTAACATGCTTAATCAGACATTAGGGAATACTCGCTTACTCACGCGCACCTGCCACATATTTGTATGTTAGTGCACTCAGAGGCTCTGAGTTACGGGTTTATTAGTTACACCTGCATACATCTAAAGCAAACCTGCACAAGTTCTGCAGTGAATCCGACTTGCTTGAGGCTTAAAATCTTCAATTATTGTTGACACCGTGTCTTAGAGGTGTTGACTCATATCTATGGTAAATTTGTTTCTGAATTTTCACTTAAAACCTTAGTCGTTCTCGGTTCCTGTCAACAGTGGGTTGAATATAGATGACTAACAGATGGGTTGTTTGAAAGTAGTCGACCTGATGCATTTGGTGATATATTCATCCCACCTTCTCCCTGTCTGTTATTCAGAGTCGTCTCCCACGGAGTGCATGCAGGAGAAATCCTTCTTTTGCCGCATCAGGTGAGTGACAGTGGCCGGCAGCTTCTTTGATCCATAGTTTCCTGTTCAAACAGGCTCTGAGTCAGCACAGGGCTGGTGAGCAAGAGAGAGGAGGACTAAGGAGGAGGCAGGAAGTCAGCAGCTGTGAGCTTTTGGAACTCTACCTAGACTAATTAACTCTTCATAAATAAATATAAACATTTACTGCTGGAGTTTACCCTAAGTGCAGCGTTTGTGTGCGAGAACCATTACTGATTATTTACTTGGACTACCTCAAAATGTATGGTTACAGCTGTCAAGGAGATCATCAGACCTTTAAAAGTCCATACTTACTAACCTGCTACTTCACCCCAATTCACATGGGGTGAAGTAGCATGTTAAGTTACATGTTAAATATTAGGCATAATTAAGTAATGAATCATCATTCTTTTAAAGAATGGTACAAAATCAGGCAAATTGAAATGTATTTGAAAGCCTTTTTAGTTTCTACTCCAATACTAAAACGGTATCATAATGGTGTGTGTTTGTATTGCAGTGGTGGTAAGGAGCGTGAAGGGGATCTCCAGTACTATCCTTTCCGTATGACTCCTTACCTGATGAAAGTCCAGGATGCTGAGCTGGGTGAGGAACAGTTCTGCTGCCTCCTGCTGGCTGAGAGGGTGCACTCTGGGTACGAAGGTAAGGCCTGTGACCACATTCACGTGTTTTCATGTGCATTTTTAGTGTTCATTTTACTTCCTCCCTGAATCATGTAACACACATCCCATAACATGAAAAGCTTTCATAGTTCCTGCTCCTTAACGTTTGGGCTGCCCATAGACAGCAGTAATAATAATAATAGCTATTATTAAGTCGTTAATTTTGTTTTCCTGCAATGAAACAGTCTTCTAGGTATATTAGTTTTCTGCTCTCACTAACTAGAGTTATGTGGAGTTGTGTGATGGTTTATTTTTCCCCTATCTGGGTGTATATGGATAGTACCAACATAAAATAAAGCAATTGGCTAAAAGTGTGTCACCGTACATTTTAATGAGGACCATTTGCTTATTTTCTTACTGAGGAATTCATTTGTATTCTCTTGCCTCTCCACAGCACCCAGAATTCCTCCTGACAAACGTATCTTCACCACCACGCACACACCCAACTGTGTGTTCCAGGATGTGGATGAGAGGTGAGTTTGTTTTCGTGGCAGAAAGTCGAGGATCTGAGGTTCCGGAGATGTTGTAGAACCACGGCAGGACTTTTGAGTAGATGTGTTTTTTTTAACCGTCTTTAACACATTGTTGTTGTTTCTACATCAGGGCTGTTCCCCTCTTGGGTTACCTCCCTCAGGACCTGATCGGGACCCCTGTGCTACTCAATTTGCACCCAAGTGATCGACCCCTTTTGCTGGGTGTGCATCGCAAAAGTAAGGGCCGCTTTCAAACGCTTGATTTAATTACGCGACCGACACAGTATCAGTGCTGAAATGCTATCTTTGCATCCCCAGTTCATACTTGAGTCCAGATTTTAGTAGCCACACCTATTATTTACTGGCTAAAAGATCAGGTTTTAATAAATGTCCACCAGCTAAGAAGAAAAAGAATAATTTGAAAGATGCATTAAACACACACTCTCCACGTTCTGTTGCCAACAGTTCTGCAGTATGCTGGTCAGCCGTTCGATCACTCCTCGACCCGTTTCTGTACAAGAAACGGCGAGTACATCACCATCGACACCAGCTGGTCCAGTTTTGTCAACCCGTGGAGCCGCAAGGTCTCCTTTGTCATTGGCAGGCACAAAGTCCGCATGTGAGTATACCCAATGTGTTGTTTTAGTTAAAGGTACTATGGGATACAATTTACTGTATTTATCACTTTGAATTGCCAACGTGTGAACAGAATGTAGCGTAATGAAAAATTAGACCTTCCCAGTCTATCTCGTTTACCCGTAACAGCCTGTGGACTGATTTCTATGTAAAGGACAATCCAAATAATGTGATGTTAGTGCGCTCTCCCGAGTGCCTTTTTTCTCCAGCTCCCCTACAGTGCAAACTGTGCAACACTAGCAACGGTTTAGCTTAGAAATGGAGTCTCACTTATGTCAACAAATGGCCGGCATCCGCCAATGATAACAGGGTGCGAGCGCGAGCGACTAAAAGCTGTCTGTTCACTTAACAGCAACCGGTGTCATATATAAGTAGGACTTTTTAGTCCTAGTTATTTAACTTTTATGTTATATTTTCATAGAGCATGCTAGATGACAGTGGTGTGTGTGTGTGTGTGTTTTTCAGGGGTCCTGTGAATGAAGATGTTTTTGCAGCACCTGCTTTCCATGGAGGGAAGATCATGGACTCAGACATCCAGGAAATTAGTGAACAGATCCACAGGCTGCTACTCCAAGTACGTACACACACACACACACACACTAGACCCCCTGCTTAAATACACACTTTCATACATGCATTTGTCAGTTTCTGTAACAATCTTTTCTCTCTTCAGCCGGTCCACAACATGGGCTCCAGTGGTTATGGTAGCCATGGCAGCAATGGTTCCCACGAGCAGCAGGTGAGCATCTGCTCGTCCAGTGAGAGCAATGGGAACGCCACGACGGGGAAGACAGCGGAGGAGACAGGCAAGGCCAAGCCTCCCAGGACGTTCCAGGAGATTTGTAAAGGGGTCCACATGCTGAAGAACCTGGACTCCCAGGTCTGCCTGCGCTCCCCTCCCCCATCACCCTCACCATTGCCATCCAAGTCTGAGCAGAAGAAGCCCACTGACAGTGAGTTCAGTTTCATATCTGTTGTTGCTTTGGCTCAAAGTGAATTACAGCGAGCACATTTAATCTAAGCGAGGGGGGGGGGCTTTCAGGGATACACCTCTTATTCTTGAGCTATTCATAAACACACTAATACTCATGGGCAAAATAAATGTGAGCTACATGTAAATGTGAGCAAAATGTATTGGATGACATTGGCAGAAAATTGTATTTTTCATGCACAATTCTCTCAAAAAACTCGCTTAAAATTTTCACCTGACTTTAAGGCAGCATCAGAAAGTCTAAATGCGTAGACCCCAAAAACATTTCAAAGAAAGACAGATCCATGTGCTGTCATTTCTTTCTTTAAAAATGAAGTAATAAGAAATGAATTTAAGTGTATCAGGTTCATAAAACAAAACACAAAAACAAAACCTGCTGTAAATTATCACAAGAAACAAATTTAACTGATACATGTGTTCAGCTCTGTCTGCCTGCCTGTGTTCTGACATGTTCTCATCCCTTCCTCTACAGCAGCAGCTCAGAGGAGTCCTGCAGTGCGCCTGAAGGACTCTGTGCCCCCCCATCAGGTCAGAGACAGTACTGCAGCCAGCATTGAGGACTTCGCCTGCAAAAACCACACTGTCCACTCCTACCAGCAGATTAGCTGCCTTGACAGTGTCATCAGGTAAGGGTTGGTGTTTGTGTTCATGAACGATGACGGCTAAAAGATCACATGTGTGAAGCGTGCACTGTCTGATTAAAACAATGTCTGTTTCTCAGGTACCTGGAGAGTTGTAACATACCCATCACAGTGAAGAGGAAGTACCAGTTCTCCTCCAACACCACCTCCTCCAACTCAGATGAGGACAAGAAGGGCTCAGAGGAAGACATGCAAGTGCCTGAAGATGCAAACCCAGGCATGTACACATCATGCATCTCTGCACACATACACACACATGTCACACACCATCTCTAATATCAGATCCCCTCCCTTGATACTGAGTCCAAATTCTGCCAAGAACCACCTAAACAACATGTGTTGCTGATCCCCATTGTTGCCTGCATTCACTTTGGGTCGCCTGCTTTACTGATAGGAATTAGACTGTAGTCATCTATGGCTTGGAGCTAACAGAAGATTTCTCTCTCCCCATCCAGACCCTTTGATGCTAGATGCCCAACCAGGCCTGTCAAACATGAAAGCACCAAAGAAGCCTCCATCTGGGGCAGCCGCTGTGGTGGGAAGCCCCCTGGCACCCCTCACCCTGCCCAGCAAGGCTGAGAGTGTGGTGTCCATCACCTCACAGTGCAGCTACAGTAGCACCATCGTCCACGTGGGAGACAAGAAGCCTCAGCCAGAGTCTGGTGAGTGTCTGTGTCCGTTCTTTCATAGAAGGGATGTCAAACATACCCGGAATAGCACATTATTGAGTGTATTCGTCCACCTGCTAGATAATGGGTTGACTGACGCTTGTGGCTCCGATACGTTGTACAGAGATTATCGAAGACGTGGCAGAGAGCCCCGCACCCCCGGCTCTGCCTCTCAGCGTGGTGTCTCCGCCCAGCCAGGAGAAGGAAGCCTACAAGCGGCTGGGACTGACCAAACAGGTGCTGGCCGCACACACTCAGAAAGAAGAGCAGGCCTTCCTCACCCGCTGCAGAGAACTCCGCAATGCCAGGACCTTCCAGAAGGATTATTCCACACATCTGCACAAGCAGAGGGGTCCAGCCACAACTGAAGGTACACAGTGTTTAATAGTACCACATGAGGCTTAAATGGTTATCATATTTATTCTGATTTTGCTTTTATTTGACTATCTGTCTTTTAGAAAAAAATGTTAGATCAAAAGTGTTTTTGAGGTTGTTATCACTGCATATTCTTAAAGCTCAAATTAGACTTACTAACAATATTAAGGGTGACCACATTATGTAGCATAACTGTAATGATTGAAACGAAGTATAGAGAGCAGCTTCTCATCTTTGTGGGAGGTAAAGTTGTTTAACATTATTTATTCTTTGCAAGTGATTACATGCAGTATACATTAACAAGTGACACTGCCAGAAATGGAAAAAAGAGACGGAGAACATAAAATTTTCATTTACATTAAAATCTCCTCTTTACATCTCCTGATTGAAGGTTTCACACAGTACACCATTCTTTATTTGCATGGTCTTAACTGTAAACGAACTACATATTTAGTGATGATTTGAAACTGCCATATCTGAAAAACAGCCCTCTGACTTCTCCATGTATCATCTCAGGATCATCTAGACCACGAGGTGCAGCCAAACAGGGCACCACCAGGCCCGAAACTACTGCCAAGAAGGGCATCCGCAACAGGAAGTCCAAGAAGCCACGGATGAAGCATCCTGATTCGTCAGATAGCGCCGTATCGAACCGCAAACCCCGGCCCCCTCTCCAGGGTCTGAACCAAACCTCATGGTCCCCTTCAGAAGCATCCCAGTCAGCTTTTAATGTCTCCTACCCAGCCATGGTGCCTGCCTACCCGCTCTACCCTCCAGCGCCTGCTGCCCCAGCTCAGGTCCCCCACACTGACCAGCCCCTTTCCGCAGGCTTTGGAGAGGGTCAAAGCACCCAAGCCCCACCTACTGCCACTCCATTTCCTGCACCCATTGTTACACCTGTGGTGGCTCTGGTGCTACCCAATTATATCTTCCCCCAAATAGGACAGTTAGGGCAGCTGGGGGCTGCTCCTAGACCAGCGTTTTTCCCTGAGCAGACCCAGACGCAACCTGCATTCACTACTCAGCAGCCCTTTCAGCCCCCACAGCCGGCCTACAACATTCAAACACAACCCCCCTACACCAGCCAACCGCCATTCCCGGTGCAGACTGCCTTTAACCCGCAGCAGCCGTTCCAAACAGCTCACACCCCCTATACTACCCAACAACCTTTCCAGGCCCCTCAGACGGCATTTACGCCCCAGCAACCATTTCAAACTGCTCAGACGCCCTACGCTACCCAGCAACCTTTCACAGCCCCACAGACTGCCTACACTACCCAGCAGCCCTTCGCTGCCCAGCCTTCTTTCCCAGTGCAGACTCAGTTTGTGGCTCAAACTCCTTTTTCAGCTCAGGCCTTCCCTTACAGTCTAGCCCCCGAGCCCTCTAAAGCCTTGAACGTGGAGACCCGAGAAGGGGCGGCATCACGGTCTTCCACCCCAGCCTCTGGAGCGAGGGAGCCCGCCACGTCACCGCCACTGTTTGAGTCGCGGTGCAGCTCGCCCCTGCAGCTCAATCTGCTGAGCATGGAGGAGGGACAGCGCTCAGTGGAACGGCAGGACAGCACAGCGCTCCCTGCTGGAGGCCAGGGCAACAGTACAGCTGCAGCATCAGGGGCAGCCGTAGCAGCAGTGGACAAGAACGGAGGCACAGCCAAGTCTGAAAACCACCAGCAGGTGAGAAATCCAATAAGCTGATTGATAGACATCCAGGATTGATAGACATTTCAGGGGCAAGCTGTGACAGGCTTTAAGTGGAAGTGGAATTAGTGATTGAATGTGTGGGTTTATCTCTGATGGTTTGCTGCCTTGTGTTTCAGGTGGAGTCTCCAGGAGATGGAGCTCACAGCGACGGTAACTCCTCATCCTGCGACTTGCTGGACATCCTGCTACAGGAGCAAGAGGACTCCCACTCTGGCACTGGATCAGCCACCTCTGGATCCATGGGCTCAGGATCAGGGTCTGGATTGGGCTCCGGATCGGGCTCAGGCTGTCGTACATCAGCTAGTGGAGCTTCTGGCAGCAGAACAGGTCAGTAGAGGAACACCCAGCATTTTTAACCGCTGAGTAAACACAACTTTTATTTATGTTACCTTGTTATATTACTGTCTCTGATTGGTTGGTATAAATATTCAACATTTCCTAAAAAGTACATGTGTTGATTTCTATTTTTCACTGCTTTCCTGTCTCTCTGAAATTGTGTATAGGGAGCAGCAACACCAGCAAATACTTCGGCAGCATTGACTCCCTGGAACACGACCCCAAAGCCAAAGCCAAGACAAGAGGCGAAGAAGGCTCTGAAGGCAGCCAGTCACAAGCCAAGCTCTCAACCCAAGCGGATGGAGAGCATTTCAGCAAATATGTTCTCCAGGAGCCCATCTGGCTGCTGATGGCCAATGCTGACGACAAAGTCATGATGACCTATCAAATGCCCGCCAGGTAAGTCACTGACTGCGATAACAAAGGCCAGTTATGCAACACCAATCAGTCAGTTAATTTTTCCATTAGAGGCCCTTCTGTAATTTTGTGTTTCCTGGCACCACAGGGACATTCAGAAGGTTCTGCGAGAAGACAAAGAGAGGCTGAGACAGATGCAGAAGAGCCAGCCTCACTTCTCCTCAGACCAGCGACGAGAGCTCGTGGAGGAATACCCCTGGATGAGGAGGGGGGGCCTGCCTGCTGCGATCAATGTGAAGGTCAGGATCACGCCCACGTTGTGTGTCTGAAAAATCTGTGCATGCCTTCCACATTAATGCCATCACACCCATTCTTACATTTCTCTTCCACTTTGCGGAAATCCGGGATACATGTGTGTTGACATGAGTGTGATGAGCAGCTCAATAGCACTACCATGCTACTTCGTTAGGCAGGCTGCTAGGTGGCAGAGTTAGTGTAGTTTTTTCTTAAGCTAAGCTAAGCAGCTGCCAGCGGCAAGCTTCAGGGATTCTGTGTCCCATGATGATTCTGTGAGGAACAGCTGAAACAGTATGAAAATAGTCATATTTATGTATATTTATTATCTGCTTTGTGTACGTGTTTAGGAGTGTGTGTACTGCGAGGATGCGGCACCAGACCCCATAGAGGAGGACATGCCAGACATGGAGATGAGCGAGCTGGCTGAAGAGTTAAGGCAAGAGAGCCAGAACGCCCAGAGCCAATCAGAGGAACCTCAGCCTCAACCAGACGCTGGCTCCTGAACACACACACCGCCAACAGGGGGACACACTCGACTAGCCATGGACCCTCATGATGCGCACACACAGACAAGCACACACACATACACACAATGTGGATGTGAGACAAACACACACAACATGAACTCAAGCAGAACTCTGTGTTGCCATTGTGGTGAATATGAGGATGTGTGTTGTGCAGAGGACTGCTGCTGAAGTGCAGTTCTTATTGCGCCCATACAGGGGGCAGTAACGCTCTGAGTGTCTTTGTATGCATGACCCTCAGATAGTACTTTTGCCAGCTTACACACATACACACACACACACTCTTTCTCTCACCAAAATGATCTGGCTTGTGTGGTTGGTGACCTTGAGACCCAGATTTTTTGTTTTTTATTTAATTGTTTCCTACCTTTGTCGGAGGTAGAGCTTCACAGCAACATGAGCAATTGTTCTTCTAAAAAAGACTAAATTAATATTTAATAAATATCTTATTAATATATTTGTTTAAAAAATATATACTTTGACAAAAATAATTGTCATTAAACAATTTTAAAATGTCATTAACAAAGAGCCCAGTATTGCTGTGTAAATACTCTGCTATCAGACATTATGTTTGTGTTGTCTTGTTTAGCCACATGGTCCCATTGAAGCCACAGGATCCCCGTTGTTTTCCCACGAGGAACTATGTAGAATGTTTTTGGTGCTCATTTGATGATGTAGTCAGGGTCCAAGGGCGGAAACTCCCACTTTTGTGTCATGAATGAGTTTTTACCCCACTGCTTTCCTCAGACCTGAAAATTTGCAATGTCCAGGCACAGCAGCAGTAGAACCAGACTCAGCATGCCAACACAGTGACATGTAGGCTGATTATAACTTTCCAGTGACAATCTGAAATGTAGTGCAAGCTGTCCATTTATCTAAGTATCTTATTTATTTTCTACCAGATAATGTATCTAGAATAGTTTTTTTAAAGCTAAAGCCAAATCCATTCAGCTAAAGGACAGTACTTATACAGTACAAACAACAGTTGACAGGTGTTGACAATTAACTCCACGGGATATTTAAAGCCACTTTACTCTGAGAACTTAAAACTAGAGTGCTGTATGCCTCTGCCAACCATAAAACAGCACGGGTGCTATGAAGAAGTGGGCATCATCACAGATTAAGAAGCTGCTGAAATATTTTTTCTTATAGAAAAAAAAATCAACATCAGAATATTGATACATGAAAAGCAGAGGTAAAGAGGATGGTTGTTTTCTTTTTTAAGAGAACAATGTATCCGTGTACTCAAATTTTTGAGCAATTTTCTTTTTCTGTCAATATGGTGCAGTTCTCCTACGAAATGTCATTTTTAGATCAAATCAGTGCTGTTTAGGAATTTTTACATTATGCAAAACGACATTGTCTCCTTACATGTCTCCTTTTTCAGAGACTTTTCCTTTTCTCATTTTGTCAGTGATTTTTCTGGCTTACAAAATAGTAACACACGCTTAATGAACTGCTTTACCACACCGAGGACTTTTTTTTATTCTTTTTTTTTTTTTTTTTTACAATACTGGCATATTTTAAGCAGCAGGAGGACGAGGGAAGGACTCTGAACCCTGTAGCTCTGCAGATGTGTGTGCAGCAGTACAGGTCCTTTCAAAGTGTTGCATGATATCGTGCTTTCAACAGAGGTCAATACTGAGCACTTAAATATAGATTATAGTAGGAAAACAGCATTACAATTGTAGCATATAAGGGGACCATGTTGCCTCAGTTATGTGGAAACGTGGGTTACGCAGGAAATGGTGCATGCAATACATGCATGCATCAGCAAACACGGAAGCCCCTCGTTATCTACCATTAAGTGTTGAGGAAACTGTGATCCACATTGGCCCCCTGTAGTCGAGGTAAACAGTACTACAGAGAAACTGTTTGGGCTTGTGAATGTAACAGACTGGACCAAGAGCATCTCAGTGGCTTAGTTTGTTTTCATGATTTTCTTCTTTTTTTTATTGTTACTCTGTTTTTTCTTGTGTGTCTTGTTGTATTTGTTTGACGAATGTGGACACTTTTGAGTGTCAATGGGGAGGGACCCTACCTCTAAAAAATCCCAGGTCATGTTACTGTACGCAGGACATTGCATGTGTATGCATGTGAGCAAAGCGCAACGGACAATGCGGTCAGATACTCGAGTGATTCCGGTGAGCGATGGGCTTGTACTGAGAGTCTCTGCCTTAGACTGGCATAGGTTTGTTGACTCCTTCTGTCTGCTGTGAACGCACAGAGAGGACAGGCGCCTGTCACCACCTTTAGCAACCACAATCTATCTCTGTCTTTTGTCTCTTTTCTGTGCAAAATATCTCGATGGGGGCCTCCAACACCCTCATGTGTATAAACCATTAAGAATGCCAGAATGGAAATTGAAATGTGGAAGTACACTGTTCTGAATGTTGAGAGGAAGCCAGAGAGTGATGCTGCCTCGCATACATGGAATCCATTTTTAAATTAATTAAACACTGGTGGACTGTTGGAAGCACCCTGATTTGTAAATGCATACACACGGTACTGGCACATGATGCTATGTACAGTCATGTCAATGTGTTTAATTGCCATTGTTTGAATCTGTGGTATGCTAAACTAGCACAGTCCTGTGCATTTTTGTAGGTAAGAAGATGTGTTATTTGCAACATGGAGACAATGTTATAATAAAACTACAGAAATATAACCTGTTTGACTCGGATTACTTATTTTCTTGCTCCTTGTTAACATAACATACTATGGTCAAACATTGCTGGCTCGCAGAAGAAAGACAGATATATATAGTAGCTGGTGCCTTTTGCAATTTTTTATGCATTTTATGTATACACTTTTGGGTTTCATACATGCTGGTTAGCCTAATCAGTGCTTATGGATCTTTGGAACAAGTCAACCAAATAGTTATTGAGAGGGTGCCCATAAATTCATAGATGAAATGAGACCATTCGTTTGTAAGATAGGTCAGGGGACGTAAATTGTGTGGAAAGGTTTCTGACACCACGCGGATCGCTAATGTAGCCTATGTATGAACACTAGGGGACGTCTTGTTTTGTCCAATAACCCAAAGAAGTTTACTAACTTTATTTACTAACATGTCAGACCAAGAAAAACAGACATTTCAGAAATTTGAGTACCCGGATCCATCAAATCTTTCCCATATTTGCTTGAAATATAAGAATTAATGAAACTTTGAAACAAAATTAATTATTATTTTAATCAGGATTTCACTAATCAATTCATCATCACAGCTCAAGCAATCAAACAACACATCATTTAACATAATTATAGGCTTCCATTGGAATGCCCCCCCCCAACTTGGGCACATTTCTCCTTGTGTATGGGTCAATATGAGAGGATTGGTAAGGGCAAAAAGATATGTTTTCCTATGCCTGGTGTAGGGTGCATCCCAGTTGGTGGACGTTCCGTTTATGTAACTGATTGAATCTATCATTCTACATCCACGTCATTCCAAATCTTGTTTTCATGCGACAAGATAAGAAGTCAAATGAAACTGCTGCGTGTGCTCAAGTGCATTGCGTCCTGACTACAGCACTCACAAGCATGCTGCTCCTCCCCAATAGGAAGCGATTGTTCTCTCACAGTCAAAGACAGTTGAGAAGCACCCAAGGATGGCAGGTTCCCCCCGGGGATCTGTTACAGCGCCATATGCTCGCCCCCGCCGTTGAATTGCTCTCACGCCAACTGTTGCACTGCACGAACCTTTAACCTCAGAATTCATATGCATAGTCACAAACCCAGATTTTTTTTCGGGGACCGGGGCTGTAATTTAATTTGGCTGAGGGTCCTGAAAGTCAACATCCACACCCATTCACCCACCTGCTTCCTTTCATTTACCCAAACAGGCTGAACACCATAGGGTTTCAAATTACACAGCGCTCCAAAATTACAAGAACTGGTGTGTCTGAAGTCTGAGTATTGTTTATAGACATTGTATAGGCCTGCTGTAATTTATTTGATTTAGTTTAGTTTGAAACAGGGTTTGAGTAAAATCTACCAGACAGCAGTCCCAGGAATGTTAAAGTAGGAACTGCTGGTGATATAGACAAAAATGGTATCAGTTCAATCAGCGATGCATCCAAAATCACTATGTGTAGGTGTGCCTGCAATGTGTAGTGGTGGATCTGGTCCACTTGAAACATTTATACATTTGGCCTAGGATTTAAAATCAAAAGCTATTGTTGTTTGGTTGAGATGGCAATGTAGGACTAGTCACGCATGAAGTCTTTTTTTTTTTACATTTGGTAGGCTATTATTTTTAGGTTTATGCTGCTTTATACTTTCTTTATTTCAGAAAGGAATTTATATATAGTCTAGCCTATATTATTTTGGGAAATGGGCCTAAAAGCTGCTGCTTGCAGACGTTTAGTAGCATACAGCGCTCACTGATTAACACAGCTATTATGGCTTTTGTTACCTTTGGACAGAGCCAGGCTTAAAAATATAGGCTAGCACATTAATGTCGCTTAATTCATATTGAACTGGGTTCCAACATTAAACCTACAGATAATAAAGCAATCTTGAAGAGTTTATTGTTTTATTTATTAAATCGTTTATTACGGCATTCATGATTAATCATAGGGTTTTTTGAGTTGTGGCCTATCCTCCTTTGTAAGGAGCCATTTGGAGGATGGTAGGCTACAGTTTACTGATCACAGTCTGCTTTGACTTTGGATTACGTGCAGGACTTGTTGGTGAAGTTTTGTTTTTTACATTGAACTAGAGGTTACTTGCATTTAAGAAAAGGATCTGAATACTCGTTCCATCACTCGTCTTAATTCATGAAGTAGCCTATAGGCTATGAATAGCAGCAGCAGCAGCAGCATGTGTGTGTGTATATGTGCGCACGCGCGTGTGCTTGTTGGTCCCTTTGAAGAATCTGAGCCTGCCTGTGTCCTTTGTAGTAGCCTATCTTTTGACGCTACTCTGTCAAATGATCGCAGCTTTGATCACCGTGTCTCGTCCGCTCCATTTCAATGTGTCTCCTCCGACGTTCACACCCGGGTCCAGTTTGTGAACACTCTCCTTCCTCATCCTCCTCCTCCTCCCGGGTTTGTTCATTAGTCCTTTAAGAGGCGTCATCTGACAACAGACAGTGAAAAACGTGTAGCCTAACTACCAGAATATGTTTTGAAAAACGAGACAAAATGTTTTTATTCACTGTTTCATTTCAAGTGAGGAAGTTAGGGGCCATGTTGCTCTGCGTCTGTGGTCCAGACAGGATCTAACGGCCCCTTGTTATATGCTCATTGTGTCTGAGGTGCGAGTGATAGCCTGCTTGGAGAGGTGCGACTCTTTCACGTCGTGATTGTGAGAAAAGGTTGGTGTTATAAAGAACAGGATCTTGAAAGTATAAAAAATAAAATAACCGCAATTAAAAATAACTTTAAATTAAAGAACAAATTAACATTCCCTGAGATATACTTTTAAGTTTTATCCTGTTTCCTGTTATATTGAGTCAAGGCAGACAACAGCTTTCAACTTCAATTATTATTTTATTTAGCAAATTCAGACATTTTACTTGCATTTCTGAACATCATTACAAGATAAGGTAATCATTCTGAAAGAGGCTACTGTTCCAATAAACTACAGGTCTTTGTGAAATACAATAGAAATATTTATATTAATCAGGAGCATTGCCAAACGTCTCGGTTTCTAAAAGAGCTTTTCTCCACATACAAATCCTATATACACAGAGTTACTGACACATGACAGTGTGAACTTGGGAGTGTTCCTCATCTGTCCTTTGTTGGGTTATAAGTGAATGTTGAGAGGGAAGGTTTCATCTTTCTCCAGGTGTAAAGAAAAGTCACAACAGAGGACTCGCAGCCAGGGAATCACTACTGAAAAGGAAAAGGGGAGTACTTTCCGGGGGCCTCAAGCTGCAGGGGCCCTTGAGTGGAAGAGCCCCTCTAATGAGATAAAGGAAAACTCAGCCCTTTAACACTCTGTTAGATGTTTTTCGGTGAGATCCAACGCACTTAAGGAATGTTTTCCTGATGAAATGTTGTCCCATCAGCTTGCACTGTCTACTTCTACATCACTGAGTGGTTCCCTACATCTCCCAGAATGCCAAAGAAGGGCTGTGAACTTTCAGCTGCATTCAGTTGTGAATGAAGAGAAAAGCCACGGCCATGGTTCCTCCACAAAACGCAACGCCATCTGCAGTTGTACTGCATTTTGGTCAACTGAGGCTGTTGTCAGTGGACAGAATGGATTATGGATTATTGAGAATCAATGTGGGGAGTGGCCAGTTATCTGCAGGAGCAGAGGAGTCCAGAAATGAAAGGTACGCCACTAAAAATGGTTATTTTCAAAGTGTTGATGTGTTGTAGGGTGGAATTTCCCCTTCCAGAAAGAGGGCCAGTGTCACATCTTAGAAGAAAGACCACAAACCCTTCAACATATCCCAACTGCATCCCATCCAAACCCTAGACCCCTACCAGGGTCTCCACATAGACCGATTGTAGGTCGTGGTGGGCATGCTTAGAGCATCCCTGATCTCCAAGCCGTCAGTAGAGCTCTGGTTGTGCTCGCTGTCGGTCTCGTCCAAGTCGGAGCACAGGTCCTCACTGGACGTGGTGGAGGGTGCCGGGGAGAGGGCTGAGGATGAGCTGCCGGATAGACTCCTTCCTCCAGGTGAAGCCAGAGTGGCACAGACCGCCTCGCCACCTCCGTGCCAAGTGCTGCCGCTACTCCCTGAAGTGTCAGTGATTAGATCCATCAGCGCGTCCTGGAGGTGGTCCTCGTTCAGGGGCATACACTCTAGGAGATGGTTGAGGAGCTCCGCTGCTACTGTTGCGTCTATCCCAGGACAGCTGGACACAAACATGTGGACCTCGTGCATGCACTGGATGTAGCCGGCCGCAAACCTCTCACTGGCTTCTTGGTTGAGTGCGTCTGTTTCTGTGTGAGGAGAGAGAAAGACTATGAAATGACTGAACCTTACTGGTGTGAGACACTTTCCTGGTTATCCAGGTGAGGACGCAGAATAATCAGATTAAACCTACTGATAAAATACCACAAAATTACTTTCGTAGCCTCTAAATCAGTGGTTGCCAACATTTTTGTCTACTTTATAATTACCAGTTGGGACTAGTTCACCCAGCGAGGGGTTTAGTTAGTTAAAATATTTTTTAGAGTCCTGAAGAATAACAGAAGCAAAAACTCTTAGATTAGAGGAATCTGTGGGGGGGG